>JAJEJO010052864.1:50365-99708 GCA_020662805.1 Glaucomys volans | reverse complement strand
CTTCTGTCTTCCAGGAGATCTAGCCTGTTGATTATACTCTCTATTGAGTCTTTAATTTGCTTTCCTGTTTCCTTCATTTCAAGGATTTTTTTTTTTCAGACTCTCTCTTTATTGAAATGATCTTTTGCTTCCTGCATTTGCTTTTTAACTGTTGATTGGTGTGGTCATTCATTGCCTGAATTTGTTCTCTTTTCTCATTGCTTGCTTCTCTGATAATTTTAATTATGTGCATTCTGAACTCCCTTTCTGATATTTCTTCTGCCACGCTGTCCTTGAATTTTAATGATATAGCATCTAGGGTTGTTTGGGATACTTTCTTCCCTTGTTTTCTCATGTTGTTCATGTATCTTCCCCTCTAGCAGTGGGAATCTTAGGTATTGCAGTTTCCCCCCTATAGACTTATAGTGTCCCTGCAGGTTTCCAACACCTCACCTTGAAGTGAGAGATCAAAATTAGCAGCACAATATACAAACAATATGTGTCCTTAAATCAAATATTCCCTTTTAAGATATTAAGCATGTTGTCTTAGTAAACAGAGATGATGAGTTCGATTATTATCTACAATTTAGCCAATAAAGACCACAATTTCTGATGGTGGACAAAGAGGATGGGGTGAGGTGTAGAATATACCATTAATGAGATAAGAAGTGTGTCTTTAGATGTGCTAAGTCATAGGAGTAGTGACAGAGGAATTAAAAGAAATTAGTTGTTTCATGAGAAAAGGGAGAGTCTCCAAGAAGACATATTAGAGGAAAATAGAGTGAGAAAAATATTAATAAAAGAAAAGGAAAATAGGAATAGTAGTAGGTATAATAGGAATAATTGTAATAATATTACTAAGAAAGTTAAAAAAAAAAAACTACAATAAAGCTATACTGTACTGTTTAAACATCCTAGTCTTCAGTAGCCTGATGCCTGGGAGAAATTTGATAATACGGTATCCCAAGAAGGGTGCTGCCCTTCTAGGTATGGTGGCCTCCTGGTGGGGTATAATCTCTGTTAGTTGGCACAGGTGCGCCCACATGTTGATGGATGGTCAACCACTGCCTGGGTACTAGACCTCAGGCTGGGGCCAGGCTGGGGTGGACCTAGGCCTCTGCTGGTCTCCCAGGCATTAAAGTCTCACGTGGGTGCTCTGGGCTGTCCCCCCAGGTGCAGAAGTCTCACACAGGTGCTGTGGGCTGGCCTCCCAGGTGCAGAAATCTCACATGGGTGCTCTGGCCTAAAGACTTTTCTTTGTCTTTGACATGGAACATTTGTTACCATTAAACACTATGTAGAAATTAAATTTAAAAAAAAGAAAATAAATTATCAATATGAGAGCAATTTTAATAAAATATAAAGTCAGCCTAACAAGGACAGGATTAATAATTGCTTCTTTTGAAGGCACCACTAATACCAGCCAAGAGGGAATAGACTGACTATATGGCAAGTTTCCCACTGATTACATCTAAAGTTTCCAGACAGCAGTTTCAAAAAGCAAGAATCTGAAGACTTCAAATATCAAAAAGAGACAGATTGAAGATTAGACTCTAAACCTAAAACCACTCTTACATGAGGGTGAATTTTTTAGATTTTTTTTTTCCTTATTTATATCCTTCAACTCAGGACAAATAGTATTTGTTTTACTTTTCCAAAGCTCCATGGCTACCTTTCCATTTCCACATGAGTTTAAAATCTACTCGTTAATATTTACAAAAACACCTAGTAGGCTTTAATAAAAAGTTATTTTAAACCTATATCATTTTAGGGCAAATTAACATATTAACCAGATTCAGTCTTCAGACCCAGGAACTAGGTTGCTGAACTCACTTAATCCTAGCAAGAGCAGGTATCCCTCTCCTCTTCCTAATCCTAAGGGGAAATTCATTGGTCTTTCACCATCACATATGATGTTCACTATGGGTTTTTTCATAGATATTACCATCAATCTAGTTAGATGCTGAAAAATTTATTTATCTTAAAAATCACACTTGATTTAATTGGTTTGTTGTTTTTTTCTACCTCAGTGTCTGCTGCTTTTATTTTATACTTTCTTCATTTATTTTCAGTTTAAGTAGTTTTTCTTTTCTCTTGTTTTCTATTTTCCTAAGGTGGAATCTGAGGTCTTAAATGTATTTTTTATATTTTTAAACGAGATGTTTATCATTATAAATCCCCCCACCAAGTGCTGCTTACTGGAAAAAAAAATTACAGAAAATTGGGAAGTGTGCTTCCATTTTTCATTCATTTCAAAATAACTTCTGATTTCCTTTTGCATTTTTCTTTGACCAACATATTTTATTAGTTAAGTTAAATTTGTTTAACTAATAGATAAAAACACTAACATTCATATATTTATGGAATATTATATGATATTTTGATACATGTATACATTGTGTGAAATTTTAGGACAAATAGGTCTATCTCCTCAAGCATTTCCCACTTCTTTATGGTGAAAACATTCAAAATTCTTTCTTCCAGTTTTTTGAAACATACAGTCCGTCATCCCCATACTGTGCCATAGTACACAAGAACTTCTTACTCTAATTGTAAACTAGTACTCACTGACCAACCTCTTCCCATTCTTCCCTTCCTCCCACTCTCCACAGCCTCTGTAACCACTACGCTGCTCTCAGTTTCTATGAGATCAACATTTTTGCATTCCACATATGAATGAGATGATGCAATACTTGTCCTTCTGTAACTTATTTCACTTAACATAATGATCTCCAGTTCCGTCCATCTTGCCACAAATGTTATAGCTGAATGATATGCCATTGTATATATGAACCATGTATTCTGTATTCATTCGTCAGTCCAGGGGCACTTAGGTTGTTTCCAACAGTTTACCCTGAAGTGTGCTATTTAGTCTACAAGTATTTTAAATATTACAAGGGATAATTTTTCTTTATTTATAATTTAATTCCATCATTAGCAGAGAACAAAATTCACATTATTTGGATCTCTTAAGAATTTTGTTGAAACCTGTTTTCAGAATATGCATTCTGCTGTTGTTGGATGAAACTCTGTAAATGCCATTTAGGACAAGTTATTTGATAGTATTTTTCTAGTCTTTTGTATCCTTAGTGATTATCTTTCAGTTCACTCAATCATTTGTTGAGAGAATATTGAAATCTTCAACTATAGTTTTGAGTTTTCACTTTTTTTGACAGTTCCATCAATCTTCCCTTTGCATATTTCAAAACTCTGTTATTAAAGACATGAATATTTTGGACTGTCATATTCTATTGATGAATTGGCACTTTATAGTTATGAAAGAATTTTCTCTACCTCTGACACTAGTTTTTGCTCTGTAATCTGCTTTGTCAGAGATTACTGTTACTATCTGTTACTGTTACTACTCTTTCTTTAGAGTAGTTTTAGGATGATATATCAGTTTTAATTTTTTTTGCTTTGAACGGTATAAGTGCCTCTATTTTAAACACAGTTCTTATAAGAAGCATATAATTAGATCCTGTTCTTTCATTCTGACTTTTTTTGTTTTTTAATTGTAATCTTTGGATGTCTTTGGATGCTTTATATTTAATATATATTATATTTATATATACACACATATATAAGTATATGCATACATATAAATATATAGACATATAAATGCATATATACAATGACTATATAGTTATCTATATGTAAATATATAATATTTAAATATATATTAATATATATAATATAGGATATAAATATATATTATATACATATAGGATATATACAGGATTGATATATATATATAATATAGGATATATAAATATATAGGATTGAACCCAGCCAGGGGTACTTAACCACTGTGCAACATCCTCAGTCCTTTTTTATATTTTCTTTAGAGACAGGATCTCTCTGAGTGGCTGAGACTGGCTTTGAACTCCTGATCCTCCTGCTTCAGCCTCCAGAGCCACTGGGATTACAGGCATGTGCCACTGTGCCTGGTTATATTTAATATCTTTATAGATATGTCTGATTTTGGTCAATCATCTTGCTTCTAAACTTGTCCAATTTGCCATTATCTTTTTTTCTGCTTTTGCCTCCTTTTGGATAAATTAAGTAATTTTTCATGATTCTATTTTTACAATTTCTGTTGGCTTATTAGCTGTAATAGTTTACAGCTCACCTTCAACTATAGCACTTCATATGTAGTATCAGAATCTAACTGTAGTATCAGTTCCAGTTTGTCCCTCTGACCTTCAAGTTACTGCTTTCATGCATCTTACTCAAATTCATGTCACCCCCACAGTGCCATTTTATCATTGTTGTTTAACAATCCATTTTTAAAGAGATTTATATAATAAGAAAATTTTCCATGTGCTATTCTTCCTAGCGTTCTTCATTTCTTTGTCTTGCACAAAGAAAAAAAAGGTATAATTTCTTCTGCCTAGAGCCTTCATTTAATGTTCTTACAAATGTGTCTACACATTGAATTATCTGAGTGCTGAATTATTTTAGGTTTTGTATGTCTGAAAATGTTTTACCTCATTTTCAAAAATATTTTTCTAGGCTTATAATTTTAAGTTGACAGTTTTTATCCAAAAGCACTTTAAAGATATTGTTCCAATGTCTTCTGGCTCTCATCTGCTGTCAACTTTATGGTCTTTCTTCTTTATTTAACATGTTATTTTTTTTCCGCTGGTGGCTTTTAAGATTTTCTCTTTTCACTAGTTTTGAGAAATTTGATTTCTTTCTTTCTTATAACTTTCTTTATGATTCTTGTGTTTGGGGTTTCTTCAGCTTCCTTTGATGCATTAATTTTGTTTTCACCAAATTTGAAAGTTTTTCAGTTATTGTTTTTTCAAATATTTTTGGTCCTCTCTCCTCTCATTCAAGAACTCTAATTACATGTATCTTGAGCTACTTAAAATGATCCCACAACTCATTAGCAGTCTTTCCATTTTTAAGTGCCTCACTTTGGACAGTTGTTATATCTTCAACGTTCACTGATTTTTTTTCTTCTGCAACACCTAATCTGCCATTAAAACCATCCACCCACTATTTACATTTTCTTCCACCTCCGATATTATAGATTTCTATCTTTGGAACTTAAATTCGTGTCTCTTTGTACATCTTAATTTTTAACTTTACTTTTTGAACATATTGTATACAGTTATAACTTTTAATGTGCATGATTGCTGATTCTATCATCTAAGTTAGATACTGTAAAATTTTCAATTAGACTATTTTTCTCCTCATTGTGGAGCACACTTTCATAATTCTTTGTGTGCCTGGAAGTCTAGAATGCATGTCACACATGGTGAACTTTCTCTTGTTGAATGCTAGATATTTTTAAATTCCTGAAAATATTCTAAAGCTTTATTTTGTGACACTGTTATGCTACTCAGATGCCTTTCAAGTTTTGCATTCAAGTTTCATCAGCTGGACCACACAGTTTTTTCCTAGTTCTAAATATTCCCCACCTCTATGGCAGCATCACTCTTGGTTCTACACTCAATGATCTGTGAATTACAATTTTCCGGTTGGACTGGTAGACACAATCACTGTTCCTAGCTTTGCGTGTTCCATGTATTTTTTCTTCTGAATTTTGTGGGTAGTTCTTATGCCACACTTACGAAGTTTCCTTACTCACATACATTGATCAATTACTGCTAAATATTTGAGAGGGAACAATGACTGGTCTTCAGGGTTCTCTTCCCATACATGTACAGCCTTCTCCTCTCCAGTGCTATGCCTCATTAATTTAGATAACTTGAACAGTGAACTCCATTTAAGCAACCCCAGAGGGACCCACACCCCTGCCTGAGGATGCCTATTCCTTCAATTAGGCCTAGAAACACTCTCAAGGTAGTAATATGGAAGAGTAGTAGGACTGACCTCATTTGTTTCCCATGTTTTCATGGAATTATGAGTCTGTATTGCAAAATGTTATGTCTTAACTTCTCTTATTTCTTCTTTGTTATTTTTATCTCTTATTTTTATAGGTTTTTATATATCTTATTCTTTCAGCTAGAAGGTAAATTCACTCCCTGATAGTTTTTGTTACTTATCTTGTTTGAAAGAAATTTTAGAGGACTGCTCTTTCCAGACAAGTATATTCAATTTGAGAAATTAGAAATATAGTCCTTAGAGAGACTATATAAACACTCTTATATCAAAACTGCTTTCATTCAAGTGTTCCTAAATGTGTAATACTGTGCTAAATTATATGCTTGGTTTATCTAAAACTTCCTAGCATTTGCTCTAGCTGTATTTTCCAACTTGATGCCTTCTCCCTTCACATTTATAAAGAAACCCTCAATGTTATTTCTCAGAATTTGCTGCAGCACAGGTTTTCCAGGTCTCTTCTCCATAATGAATGATGGTTTCATTATTCCTCCTAGATTTTCAATGAGTATCAAGCAAAATATTTTTAAGCACACCATGTTGAAGGCACTAGGGATTCCTGTCCTAAGAAGAGCAAACTATCTAGTAAGATCAGACAGAAAGCGAACAACTAAATAACAAGTAAATAAATTATACAGCATATTAGCATGAGATGAATATTTTGGTGGGTAGGGAATATAGGAGAGTGAGGTGGGTTGGGAGTGTGTTATTTTAAATGGAGTTCTCATTGCAAGCTTCAATGAAAAGGTGAAATTGGACACACTTGAAGGGGATCAGTGCAGAATCAGAATCAGGGTTTGGAGCTCACACAACCACAGCAACACAGGCAGTATTTTCATCCCATTACAAACTCATTCGGGGAATGTTTCCTTACAGAGAAGAAAGAAAGAAAAAGGACTTTATAAAACTATGACTTTTTCTTGCCAGCAAATACTTCCAGTTGCTTTCGCCATCACTAAGGGTTCCTATTTCTGAACCAATAGATTTGAATGTTTTAAAATGACTCTTTCATTAAATAGTTTGAGGTCTTACTATCTAGTTATCTTTCTAAAACTTCAGCTATTTCCTAAATTATGCCATATTGGCATAGGATAAAAAGAGCAATATTGCCACTTGTCTCTTTAAAAAAAAAAAAGCAATGTCTTGGTTTGGATGTGAGGTGTACCCAAAAGCTCATGCGTGAAACAATCAATGCAAGAAGGTTTAGAGGAGAAATGATTGGGTTACAAAAGTTTTAACCCAATCAGGGAATCAATCCCCTGATGGGATTAACTAGGTGGTAACCGAAGGAAGGAAGAGTGGCAGGAGGAGGTGGATCATTGGGGGTGTGCCTTTGAGGTAAATATATTTTGTATCTACTGAGTAGTCTTTCCCTACTCTCTAATCATCATGTGAGCCTCTTCCCTTCTCCATACTCTTCTGCCATGGTGTTCTACCTTACCTTTAGCCCTGAGGAATAGAGCCAGCCTCCTGTGGACTGAGATCTCTGAAACTGTGAGCCCCTAAAGAAGTTTTTCCTCCCCTAAAATTGTTTTTGTCAGGTCTTTTAGTCACAGAAGTGATAAAAGCTGACTAAAATAGAAATTGATGCCAAACAGTAGGGTCATTGCTGTGACTAACCTGACCATATGTTTCAAAAGGTTTTAGAGCTTTTTGGATGTTGCAGGATGAATTTTGATATGTTTAGAAGTGCCAGCTATAAATGCTTTAGATTGCTGTAAGTGGAGCTTAATGGTCAGTTCTGGTGGGAACTCAGACCAGAATGCCAATAGGAGTATGGACAGTAAAGAAGGGCTCAAGAAGGTTCAGAGAAATAGAACTCTATTGGAAATCGGACTAGTGGCCATTTGTGTTCTGTTCTGGCTGAGAAGTTGTCTGCATTTTGCCTGTGTCCTGAGATTTTCTGTGAGGCTGATTTTAAAAGCAATGAACTTCTTAATCTGGCAGAAGAAATTTCTAGGCAGCTTGGCATTCAGACAGTGGCATGAATATTGCTGTCAGCTTGTAGCCAAGTTTATTGTGATATTCAGGAGCAGAAAGCAGAGCAGAAAAATTTGAAAATCTTGGATTTGAAAGGTGAGAGTAAAACTGGGGCTAAGGAAGTTGCAGTTGTTAAAAACATTAGCACCAATAAAGAAATGTCAAAAAAAATTGCCCAGAAATAATAAGAAAGATGGTTTGAGGGCATCTCAGGAATTGGCAAGATCATATCCACCTCAGACTCAGGAAAATAAAACAACTGTGCTCGAGAAGAGCACAGTGGGGGTACTCTTCCTATTCAAGGGAGCCTAGGAAGATTTTTCAACATGCTCAGTTACCCAAACAGAGGCTACTGCAGCCAGAGTCCTTGGAGGCTTGATTACTGCTCAAGATGGCGGCAACCACATGGTGCTAGTTCTGCAGGAATAGAGAATGCTGGAGTTAGGAGGTCATGGTTCCTTCAACCAAGATTTCAAAGGAACATCTGGGAGGACAGGCAAAGTGCAGTGGGGTCAGAATCCCTCAAGTCACCCCCTGAGAGCGCAAAATGTAGAGATGTGAGGAGAAAGTTGAAGCTGCAATGGAGACCCCCCCCCAAGATTAAGAAATGCCAAGACCATGGGATGTCCACTGAGGAAAGTTGTAGGAATTGATCAGAAACAAGCCAACCAAAAGACCACTTGGGATGCAAACAACAAGGCCACAGCAGCCCAAGCCTTTTGGACAGAACATCAACATGCCACATGCCCCAGATATTGGACACGGAGCTACAGAATTTGTTGCCCAGCTGGATTTTAGTCTTGCTTTAGACCTATTCCTTCTTTCTATGTCTTATTTTTCTGAATGGAAATGTCTACTCTGTGCCTTTATAAATTGGATACTTGTAAACTGCTTTTTATTTTACAGGAGCTCAAAATATGAGATTGCATTGAGGAAACTTTGGACTTAAACTTTTGGAGCTGTTGAGACTATGGGAACTCTTGGAAATGGACTACAAGTATTTTGCCTTGTAAGATGGATATGAGCTTTTGGGGTCCAGGGGCAGAATGAAATAGTTTTGTTGTGAGGTGTCCTCCCAAAAGCGCATGTGTGAGACAATGCATTAGGGTTTAGAGGAGAAATTATTGGGTTATGAAAGGTTTAACTCAGTAAATCAATCCCCTGATGGGATTAACTAGGTAGTAACTGAAGGAAGGTAGAGTGACTGTAAGAGGTGGGTCATTGGGGTTGTGCCTTTAGGGTATATATTTTGTATCTGGTGAGTGCAGTCGCTCTCTCTCTCTACTTCCTGACCATCATGTGAGCCTCTTCCCTCCATCACCCTCTTCTACCATGATGTTCTGACTCACCTTGAGTCCCAAAGAGTAGAACCAGCCTTCTATGGACTGAGAATTTTGAAACTATGAACCCATAAAGAGATTCCCTCCACAACACCTAAAATTGTTCTTTAAGTTTTTAGTCACAGCCATGAAAAAGCTGAATAACATAGTACTTAACCAAGGCAGAAAACAAGTCTAAAAACCACATATTTTTATATCTCCATGACAATATGTACTCTTTTAATGTTGACCTTTATTCCACTATTTTTTAGGTACAGTTAATACTTTGAATATCACATGCATGTTAATAAGTAAGAAAATACTAGGGTCCTTTTACTAAATTGAACACAAATGGAAAGCCATACCAATAACATTTTCATCACTATAAGATAAATGAAAACTAATTTTTTAAAAATTCAGACTGAAAAGGAAACAAAGTTGTTACTTTTGGCAGATATGGAAGAAAAGAATTTTCAATTAATAATCAGAAGCATTAATACTATCAAAGAAAAATATTTCAGTGTTTGAGATGCATAAAGTATCAGGACACTGACTTTTGGTACATAAGGTTATACTATGCACTGCTCCCAAATGTAAGTGTAAACTAATAAGAAACATGAAACATGTTGAAAATGTATTAAAGTATTATAAAATAGAAGTGAATGTTGAACCACATGACTTATATGTCTCTATACTAAATATATTTCATAGTAAAAAATGGATATCTGAATAAAGTTCAAGTAGAATTAATGAAAAAGACCCAAAAAACACTGTAAGTTTCTTGTATAAATAATTCAGATTCACATATGTTAAATCATACAAGGAGTAATTAAATTTCTCAGTCTAGAAATCTCATTTATTTCCATATTAGATACATTGTCAGATGCTAATTTTAATCATATTTCAGTGTTATTTTGTATGTCTTGTATTATGTTCCCTAAATGATATATTTTTAATGTGTAAACTCCATTAATATTGAGCAAAGTTTACTTACACTAATATGGCAATATCATATCTATTAATTCTAGTCCTGGTAGAACTATTAAAGCATAAAGTTTAAGAGCATAAATAAAAATGTGATATAAACATGACCGAATTCAAATCACATATTTGACTAGATCATATTTCCAATAACAAATACTATGTTGTCATATGACATTAAATCCTAAGATAGGATAGGAACATTAAATGGAAAACCAATGACTTATCAATGCATAAATCTGACTCTCAATCTTGTTTATAAAGAGAGCACTATAAATGATTTGATGAAGGCAAAAGTCATGATCTTTTAACATTGTGATTTAAATACTATTCTTAGTAAATATTTAATGTCTTGTATTTACTTTTAAAAGAATAAGTAAAAGCACAAGAATATTCTAAAAATGCAAATAGACTAATAATTTTGAAATTAAAATAGGAATTTGTACTACTTTTCTCAGACCATTCAGGTAAAGTGAAAGACAAGAAAGGAACTGAGGTTACAGGATGGACAGCCCTTCAAAAGATCAAAAGCATCATTATGAAGGGGTTGTACCACTGCAATACAAACGGGACAAACCAGAGTGCAAAACTTTCAAATACCAGGGAGTTCTTAGATGATTTTTTAGTGGTGAGGGAACCTCTTCATGGGAATTCTGTGCCACAGGATTGATGTGATGTGGAAAAACCAGGTAACCTCACAGATGGCTACCGTGAGAAGCCAAGTTCTTGAAAGTGGAAGTGTGCAGAAAGCATTCCATCAATTAGTAGATGGTGTAGGGTATGTGTTGAATAGGGAATGGAATTCCACAGGCCATGAAAAACAAATGGGAAGGCTATTTTATTTGATGTGTTGATATTATTAAACAAACATTTAAACAAACATACCAATAAATATTACCTCAGTTATACATTATTCTAAAGAAAGTACTATTGCATAAGCTGATTTTCAAAAATGAGAAAATTAGGTCTTAGATAAATTTTTAACTAATCTATCCAAGATTGTATAATTAGGATGTACAAGAGCCAGAAGTCAGACCTGACCAGTGTCCTTTAAAAATCATGCCACAAAGTCTGGGCTATGCTGCATCAGAATCTGAGATGTGGAAATCACCCATATACCTTGGACTTTCCTGAAGAGTCTATTTCTACAAATGAAATCTATGATTCTATCAGTACCACTGGCAATACCATTACACCATTAACACTAATGGACTATGCAATAAAGCAAGCTTTCTAAATCTTTTCCTTTCCCAGATGCCACCAAGTTACATTTTTTTGAATGCAAAGTACAGGATTTTACATTTAACTCCCTTAAAGTTTATTTTATTCAATCTCAGACAAAATCTAGACTGTCCTGAAAACCATTCTGTAACCAAATGCATAGGTACTTTTCCCAGGCAAATTTTAAAATAAAATTTGGACTTAAGAAAATCTGAGATACCAATCACACAAATTTAAGAATGTAGCATCCTTTAAAGAAGTATTCTGAAAGACTATTGCATTAAAACTACTGATACAAAAGTGAAAGAATTATTATCTAAGTGTGGCTCTTTTCTCACACATGTATCTTCTGCGTCACATACCAAACAGAGAGGGGCAGTCTCTTCCAGGGAATAAATGCACAAGAAAACACAAGGGCTGTATGTGAGCCAGTATCTGAGAATTACAAACAGAAATAAGCAATGACAGATAATGGATTATTTCTTTAAGATCAAACATATCAAAGGGTTTTTCTATGTCAATTGTTCATAATAATCTTAAAATTAAAGGAGAAAGTGTATATATGAAATCATGTGCTGTGTAAAGGTAAAATTTTATTATTGAGGACTGCCTGCTCTAATTATTTAAAGTATTCACCTGAATATGAGTTATAGAGGATTCCATAATGTCTTAATCTTGATAAATTATTAGCTTGAGTCTACTTATAATTAATATAATGTTGGCAAAAAAAGAATCATCCCATCCAGCAATAATCTGCATAATTTTAATAAGCAGGTAAATTATAAAAACAACATTCTATGTTTATGTTATAAAGGCCACTGGAACCTTTGTGTCATTATTGATTCACTGGTGGCTTTCAACCCTTTTGGTATCACTAAATAAATGAATGAATAAATGTAAACAAATAATTCCAACTTGATGCACAGTTTGCTTATTCTTGTGTCAAGTACTTAATATTCAACACATTTGTATGCCCTCTCTTTCACATTTAGGGTACTTCGGTAATTTGGAAAACAACTGTGTGCCTTGAAATGAATTATTCACAGCTATCCACAAGTCTGTTACTGAATATAATTCTGAAACCCTGCCTAGCAAAACAGAGCATTCTACAAAACCAACTAAGGGCACTAAGTCCTCTATTCAAAACAGAATTGGGTATGTACTGTTGCTATATAATTCAGTCAAAAAGTCTTCAAATACATTTGCCCAACCAGAAGACATGTGGAAATTGTTTGACTCTTCTCCCAGCAATATGCAAATTCAAAAAAGAAATGCAGTTATCTTTCATGTCATATTGATTATTTTTAGCTTTCTCTGACTCTAACAGGGTAGACCAATGTGGAGTTTTACACTTTGCTAGAAACGGCTTCAGGAAAACATGTTATTATTAGCTTCATCTGCAATTATAATTTCAAAGCCATGCTTCGTCGGAAGAGGAGGAGAGGCCAAGGAAAATAGAAACCATAAGTGAGAGATGGCTTAGTCCCGGACTCAGGTGTCAGCAATTCGCTCAGTTTATTGGATTCAGATCACCTCTTCCAATGTCTGTGAAGAATTCCATTTTCCTTGAACACCCCTCATAGTGAATTAAGCAATTATTTTAAGTACATTTTAAATTTGAAAAATTCCTAGTTGTAACAACCTGTAAACTTTTTTTTTTTTTTTGGTTCCAGAAATTGAACAGGAATATTTAACCACTAAAACCACATCCCAAGCTCTTTTTAGTTTTTATTTTGAGATATTGTAAGGCTTTAGAGCCTTACAAAGTTGCTGGGGCTGACCTTGAACTTGGGATCCTTCTGCCTCAACTTCCCAAGTAACTGGTATTACAGGAGTGAGCCACCATACCCAACAAGAAACTGATCTTTGAACATTTATTACTATCTAGAAATGTGTACATTTTTCTCATTTCTCACTATTATAATTCCGCAGCATATAAAAGTGTATAAGTCCATCAATTTCTTTGTGCCTATTGACACTTGATTACTTGGTAAGGAATAAATTTTGTCAAGCTATATGATCTGTCTGTCAAATAGTTTTTATTCAACTCAGGGCCTCTCTTCCCTAGCAGAGAACTGTCCCCCGTATTAATTCAGGGTTTGGGGTATTCAGGGTAAGCTCTAGGAGTTGTCTTTATTAATGAAATATAGAAATCGAGTTATAGTCTAACAAATTTTATTCACTTTTGTTCTCTGAAAGTATAAAAGATAGACATGTAATAGTTAAAGAATCTGAATTCACTTTTGGTAGAGTAATAAGGTACATCACTTCGGATTTTTTCCCCCTCTATGAATAATGAGTAGCTAATCACTTATCTGCCTGTCAGGGTTAATCCTTCCACACAGCTCCATCATAAGAGATGACACTTACAATATGATTAGCAAAAATTAATAGCAGCCATAACATTTTGCACTTATAAAGTACAAAAAAAGTAGCATTTTGCTAATTTTTGAACATGTATCAGAAATTTTAACGTTTTAATTAATGAAGAAATTAAATATGTTTCTACTCATTCCTGTTCCAACTATTGCCTCAGTTTCTTAGTACCTTTTCATTTCCTCTACTGAGCCAATTCTCAGCCTATTTGTCAATTTTTCTTGCCTTTGACAGAACCTTATTTTGGGGAGAAAACTCTATTCCCATAACCCATATGATTCTTGTTAAATGATAAAGATCTTGCCTGCTTAATTTTGAACATTGTCTCCCTGAGATTTCTGACTAGTGTATCTCATTCATCAGATTCATTTTCTTTCCACTTTTATAAAAGACCAATGGATCTTGTAATTTGGACTCCTACTAGTCTCCCCCCTCAAGGTGGAGCCATTGGCCTCTATACATTTTTCCATGTCCAGTCTAATTCCCTCTGGTTTCCCATCAGTGTTGTGTTGAGATTCTGTGCACCCATGGTAGATCAAAGATGAGGCTAACAAGACCATAGAGGTAAAGAGGGCCCATTAGTCATCTTGCTATTCTGGTTTACATGATCTTCTTGGGGTTTCTTCAAGAGTCATATACCTACAGTACATTAGTAGGCCACAATCTAATGCTGATAAAGAAAAGATACAATCAAGCTTTTAACTGAGCATAAACTTTCATCATTTTTGTCAACCAACCCACGGAAACTGAAAAGAGCTTCTGATTTAGGTTAACTAAAAGTTGGTTGGCATAAATTATTTCTCATATTTAATAATTGAACTAAGATGAACATAAAAGAAAGAAAACTTCAGAGTAAAATATTTAATCATTGTATTTTCAGCAAAAAAAGAAAAAAAATTGGGCTTTGTGGGACACACACCTTCCCTGTTTACTAATGCACCTACAGAGAGCCTTTCCCCATTGGGATTGTTAACAAGTGTCCAGGGACAATGTAAAGGATAAATATGCCACTAAACCTAAAAGACGGTATGATGTTTGAATTATGACTCCTCCAATACTGCATATGTCCTAAATATCCCATGGTATCTGGACATTATCTATAACCCCTGTTTACTTGATTATCCCTTCCCCATAAGAAGGCTATGAAAAAGTTCCTTATGTCCCTTAAAAGTACCAGTTAACTTCCTACCGTGGGGTCTTTGCATGGACGACTCAGGAATTTCCCAATTCTTGGTCTTGAAACATTACATTTTAGGTTTCTCCTGAAACATGACCTTAAAGGGATGTTTCTGGATACCCATGCTTAATTCCTCATCACACCTAGTTTTCTCTTTTTTGAAATATTTATCAGTTTTTCAACAGGTATATATTTGTGTGATGGTGGGTTAATAATTATTCTTTTAATGTGTATACCACTTAATTGAACTTGTTCAACATAAGGAAAACACATTAGTTCACAAAAGATCAAATTCAGATATAGGGTAAACTTCAAATTTGCTGGATTCAGTGGTGAATATCTGCCGGTAACTTTATGCCCCCTTGCTTATGTTTAGTAGAGGGGAGAGAATTATTTTTCAGTGATTTAGGATCAGGCAAAACATTTCTAAAATCCTCCAGTAAAGCTAATCTCACATATGATTGGGCAGCATTGGATCAGGAGCTTATATTTGAGTTGGTTAGTGACCAGAGAAGTTGGAGTTTCTTTTAAGTACAATTTTTTTTTTTTTTTTTTTTTTTTTGTACCAGGGATTGAACTCAGGGGCACTCGACCACTGAGCCACATCCCCACTGAAAGTCCATACTAGCATGATGAGAAATAATACCTAATACATATATTTGCTTTTAAATCATCACCCTTGTACTTTGGAATTTTTCTTCCTTATTCAGAGATCCCAATCAGTCTGTTATTAACAGCTTGTGTCTTTTGCTGTCCCAAAGAACTCAGATGAAGGAGCTGTGATTTCCTATAAAGAAAGTAACTTTGTGAGAAGACTGTAAGATTAGTGGAGAAATGGCCAGAAGAAATGGACAAGATTCCTACCAAAAGTCTGGCACACCAACTGAGTATGGAAATCCAAATACATATGAGGCCATTTGAATTCTCACATTTGGAAGAGCTACGAGGGGTAGGAGAAGTTCAAATTATTTCAATTCACTATTTAAAGAGTGACCCACCTCAGAATGCTTTAGAGTACATAGGATTCATAACATCTACATTGTTGAGTTTATGCCATTGTAATAGTTAGCATATGCAAAACTTTTGTGCAAATTAGAAAAATAATCACCTTTACTTTTTGTAGATGAATTGGAAAAGGGTGCCCCTTTGGGGTGGATATATTCTTCTTTAAATGACACAACCCCTGCTAGGGTATAGCTTTCTGTGCCTCTGTGATCAGGCATTTTTACACAGTGCACACACTGTACAAAGCAGCGTTTGGATAATATAACTGTCTAGTATACAGTAAATACAAATCAGAATGGTAGCAGCTCAAATTATTCTGGATTACACTAGACTATGACTTGCTTATTGGTTATTTCTGGAAATAAGAGCTGATATGTTAATTATAAATGGTGTTCCATTTCTCCTGCAAAGTATCTAAATTCATGTGTGTGTTTTGTGTGTCCATGTATGCACGTGTGTGTGTACAGGTCTGTTTCAAAAATTGACCTGTTCTTTAAACTTGTTGATATCAAATCCATTGATAGATGAGTGGACTGTTTGGTCAAACTAAAGGCAGTGGCTGGAAAAATGGTCATTGGGGGCATTCCCTTGGGGGAATATCTTGTCCCTGGCTCCTTGCTCCCTCTGCTTGCTGGCTTCCGTGAATTGAGAAACTTTCCTCCACCATGCCCTTCCAACATGATGTATTGCCTCACATGGGCACTGAGCAATTGAGTCAGACTTAGACTGAACCTCTGGAATCATGACCTTCAAATGAATTGTTCCTCCTCTAAGTTGTTACTGTTAGGTATTTTGGTCACTGTGATAACAAGCTGACTAGCAAAGATGATCTCTTTCTGGTCCATGTGGGGATACATGGAAAAGGTTGCTGTCTACAATCAAGGAGCAGGTCCTCACCAGACGCTGGATGTCTAGAACCTTGATCTGAGATTTCACAGCCTTGAGAACTGTAAGAAACAAATCTCTATGGTTTAAACCACCCAACGTATGGTAATTTCATTATAGCATCCCAAGTTGATTAAAATAGGTAGTGCCAGACATAATTTATGTTCCAACTTCCTGTGAAGGACATAGAATTCAAAAACCAATTTTATAGCCAATTTTTGATGAGAAATATGTTTCTAGCTCCATATAAAAGCTTATATAACCATAGAAATGAAAATCTGTACCCCATTTGTGTACAATGAATCAAAATGAAGTCTGTAAAAATAAAAAAGAAGCATATATAAATTTCCATCCTGTAAAGTACTAGAAATGATATGTTAAAATTTAACTTGAATAGTAAATAGCAGGATCATGGCATTTAAAATATTAAAACAAAGATTTTGACAATGTTGCATAGTTCAAACAAGATAAAAAGATAAAAAAGTTCTGTGTACATAATAAGGTGGTTCCCACAATCATTCATTCAACATTAATTTATTTTTCATTCTTCTTAGCAGAATGCTAGTTTGGTTTATGTATCTGTCTTTATCCCACAGTCTATGCCTTGGGAATATCTTCACAACCTCAGTTTCAAGAATAAGTAATACTGTATTAAGCTGGGTGCCCTGGTACACACCTGTAATCCCAGCAGCTCTGGAGGCTGAGGCAGGAGGATCGCCAGTTTAAAGACAGCTTCAGCAACGGCAAGGCACTAAGCAACTCAGTGAGACCCTGTCTCTAAATAAAATACAAAATACCAGTGGGGATGTGGCTCAGTGGTCGAGTGCTGATATGTTAATTATAAATGGTGTTCCATTTCTCCTGCAAAGTATCTAAATTCATGTGTGTGTTTTGTGTGTCCATGTATGCATGTGTGTGTGTACAGGTCTGTTTCAAAAATTGACCTGTTCTTTAAACTTGTTGATATCAAATGCATGTATAAAGGAAATTGGCTCATCTTGACTAATTCCTTCAAACACAAATGCATTTTACATTGGTGGTAGAAATCTTTGATTTAGTTCTTTGTTTTATAGAGATATTCACAAAGTGTTCTGTTTTAGTTTTACTAGTCCATACTAGCTATTAGATTCCATAGCCACAGCCAGGCAACAAAGTTCAGGGCTCCATTTCTTCAATAACCTTTCTGAGCTTCCTCTATATAATTCTTTTGGGGACTAGCAGATTGACTCCAAATACTTAATTCTTTATTATATAGAATAATTAAATTCTTTTCTCAATTTGTTCCATCAGGATTAGACAGAGACTTCCTTTTCATAATCTTATTTTTAACCTTTCCTTTGAGTTAAATTCCTCCCATTCCCTGAAATGTAACTGTGTGACTTCAATTGTTATTATTTTAGATAGTAACCTTCCTTGTCTTATGCATCCTTTCTACAGATGAGAAAATTGAAATTTAGAGAACTTGTGTAACTTGCATAAGAGAACTCCGATTCCAAATCTTACAGTCTTTTCATTGAACACAACTTGAAATCAATTTAACACACAAGAAGAAATTCTAGACTTGAACAGAGAACCCTTATGCTAATATACAGGGAAAATTTTTTACATGAACTCCATACATTCAACACAATAAAGCAGGGCTCAATGAAAATAAAGAGAGGCAAATCCCTAGAATAATGAGTTCATCTTCTATTGGAGGATATGGACATTGAGTTAATTAACACATTATTGTAATATTGTAATTGTTAGCATATATTGTTAGTGCCAAGTATTATGAAGGGGAAGAACAAGATGGTTGAGCCAATAACAGAATAAAACTATTTTAGGGTGCAGCCAACTAATCCTTTTATGTTCTTTGAAATGCAATTTAAAAATCTTTCTTAGTGATTTTAATACCCCAGATATGTTTATTTTTCAAATCTCAGGAACTGTATGAGCCCAATAGACATTTTTAACTGCTACTCTAGTCACCTAATTGTTTGTTCTTTTTTTCTGAACCTTTCTCAAAACACAACATAGCAATACAAAAACAAGCAAAGAAAACCACAATGACTCTGAAGGAGTCATCTACTTTCTTTCCCCTGTACTTACCAAGCTGAGAACTACAAATGTAAATCATGTAAAGGACATCAAACTGGGACTGTGCTTCATGAATAATTGCATGCACCTGGAAGCCTTCATTCTGCCACCCTAAGGTGTTCTTCTGGTTAACCATGCTGTCACTGATAGCCCACTCACCACTTAGCACTTGGCCAAAGCCCCGTCCCCCCACTTCAGAGAGAAAAAGTGGGAATATCAAATGGAAATTCTTAGTCACTTCACCTTCAAACCCCATTGAATCTGGACCCAATTCCCCCTGCCTTTTAATGTCTACCAAAGATACATCTTCCTATCTAAGGCCAAGAACTCTTTCTGGCATCTGGAATCCTACCCTTCAGATTTCTTGGAAAGCAAGCTATCAATTGCCCCTGCTCTCTCTTGCTATTCTTATCTTTTGCTTCCTATCAGATATTTCTTTTAAGTTTAGTTCATATAAAAGAATAAACACAACCAAAACCCCACCTTCAGCCTACATTTCCCAAGAGTTTCTTTATCTCACTCTACACCTTCGCAGCCAAATCTCATAAGCCATGTATCATGAGGAAATTTGTTAACTGTTTTCTGACACCCCATTCATACCCAACTCTGCCCAACTGGATTTCCTCTCCTGGACTACACAGCTTGTTAAGGAATCATGTGTAAATTCCTGAAATTTGTTTGCTGAATATTTTTACCCTTGAATGTGTAAAATATATCCAAATCTGTTTTGTTTATTTTCTCAAAGATACCAAAGAATCTGTAAAAATGTCTCATTAGCCATAACAAGTAGATTTCAATAGTTCAGATACTAAATATCTCTTTAACTTGATTGTTCTTGTTTACACTGCTGAATACTCTCCTAGTTGTTCCCTTCTCCCTATGTATTACTCCATCCAAGTATGGGTGCCCACGATTTTCTTTTTTAAATGAAAATATGATTATAGTGTTACCCTACAAAAGACACAGCCCTACTGGATTAATTCTAATAAATAAAACCTTGAGAATATTTTAAAAGGCAATAAAAACCTTAAAATTTTTCTAAAATATGCTCCTGCTTTTTGACCTCATAACTCTCTAAACACCTGGTATTTAATTTTATCAAATGCAACATACTCTGCCACCTCCATGTTTGAACAGCCTCCTACCTGAGAAAGCGTTTTCCCAAATATTTTATAAAATACAATATAAACTTAGCCTTAACATTTTGACTCAAATTTACTTCTTCAAAGGAAGTTTTTCCTACTGAATCTCTAGATATTATAGACAAAATCCTCTTTGCTTGTTAAGCTCAATCTTAAAAGACAGAAAATAACCAAATAAAATCAAATAGACTATCTGAAACCCAGCAATTTTTTTCCTGCTGTGTAACTAATAGAAATGTGTGACATTACATATCAAATACACATTCAGTAGAGCTTATACCAGTGTAAATATCAAATACCAAAGACATATAGAGTAGTTTTGTAGCAATACTATTAGCCCCACACTGGAAAAATCCTAAATGCTCACCAACAATACAATGGATAAATTGCAGTAGATTCATACACTGCACTCTACTCATAACAACAAAACTGAACAGTCTACAATTGCATCGACAGTAATGAATCTCACAAGAGTATTTAGTGAAAGAAGTCAAAAATAAAATAAAAGGAACTTTCTATCTTGTTCCATTTACATAAGTTCAAAGGTAAACAAAAAATATGTATTACAAATCAGAATACTGTTTATCATTGGGTGGGATGATAGTGACCAGAGAGGGATAGTGAATAATTTTTCCTGTGTTGTCATAATCATCTATTAATGTTCTTGGTATTGATTAGTAAGGGTCTATTCACATTGGTGAATGTCCTGAGCTGTACATTTATGGTCTGTAACTCTGTCTACCTAGAAATGTACTCTCATACTGATTATATGGGAAAAATAGGAAGCAAAATATGAGAATTCAGATGTCATAGGAGGAACATGGTTTGTCAGTATTGGTAACTATTTTAAATAGGGTAATGAGAGACTCTCTTGTTGAAAAGGGAACTTTTTATCAAAAATATAATGGACAGGGGAAAATTCATATAGACATTTAGGAAACAGTGGAAAGTTTGTTAAGATGTGAGTGAGTCAACTCCGAAATTTCAAGGAACTGATAGCAGTTATCAAAGAAAGATGGGTATAGAATTAGGACAGGAGGTAATGAGGAAGTGAAACCAAAGATTTCAAGGCCTTTTAATGCATTTTAAGGACTTTGAACTAAGTCCTGAGGTTATGGGCCAGAGTCTTGTACATCTTGTTCACTCTTAAATCCTTCTCTAAATGGCTTCCCAGTAACCACATTTTCGTAAAGCCCCCTTTTACACTGAATCTAGACTGGCCCTGTGTAACCAGCCCTGTGGCACTCATTCCTTAACTGTAAGTCTTGCTTCTGTCTCTGAATCTTACAATTCTCACTCTCAGGGAAGTTAAGCATAATGTAAAAAGTCTATCCCATATTCTGAGGAAGCCCAAGTTAGCCCATCAGGAATCAAAACATTGAGAGAGATGCACCCAGCAGCTGCAGTCCTCACACCTAAGGCACTGGACATGTGAATGCTGAAGTCATTTTGGATGTCCAGTTCCATCAACCTAGCAAGTATTATATAAATCTATCTCAACTTTATTTATTTATTTTTTATTTATTTGACTGTAAGCACTTAAAGGACCTCAAGTCATTACGACCATCTCACCCAGTCAATCTCAAACCACAAGAGATAATAAATTGGAATTTTAAGTCATTAAGTTTTGGGGTGGTTTATCACTCTGCAGCAAGTAATTGGAAGAGTATTTTTCTCTACATGGGACTAACAGCCTTGGGAAGACTCCTGAAGTATGACTCATGTCTGCAAAGGAAAACTCACATACAGTGTGTTATAAAAAGACTACAGGAGCTGTTGGAGGGTAATGGCAGAAGTGGGAAGATTGTTGAGAAAGCAATTGCCCTTTTTGTACTTCTTATAACACTTATCATAAGTCAAATGCAACAGTTTATTTCATAGCCTTTTAGTGAATTTCTTCTTCTTTTTTCTTTCTTTTTTTTTGCTAGCCTTGTAAGAGCCTTATGAGAGCAAGGAGCATGTAGATTTTGACCACTCATGAATCTTCAGTGTCTGTTAGGTGCCCAACAAACATTTGTTTAAAAAAATGCATGACTTAATGAATTGATGAATGAATGCTTTAGATACCTAATTAAAGAAAGACTTTTTACTGAATGCTTTCCGGGTTTTTGGTCCTTCTTTCCCTTTTTATCTTCTAACTTCCATTTCCATTTCTTTCAGCTTAATGTCTGGTTTTAAAGACAACTTTCAATATGCACAAAATAATGTATGAAAATGAGAATTCTATCATTACTGAGAATTTGAATCCCAATAACTTTAATATTTTGAAATCCAAATGTTGATATAATAGGAAATGACTGCACTGATAACATGTATTTGTTTATCATAATCAAATCTGAAGTCTACTCAATATTAACACTATTGGTATTTTTTTTATTATTACTTCACAGTGAAATATTCTACAAAATCAAAGGAATCATCTTTTTTGAAAAATTGCACCAGAATGAAAATTAGCCTACTTTCATATGGGAGATAAAGAGAACCTTGCTAAAAGCATACTAAAAATCATATTCAAAAAAGGAGGAAATTAACTGTCCAGGCATCCAACTCTATCAATTCCAAGAATTATTCACTTAACCAAGCATGATGTATTATTTTAGCATCTTCACATTGTTATCATAGACCATGCTTTATCCAAGCTTTAAGGAATAATCCCAGCACTCTGCTAGGACCAGCTCCAGACACCAATGGCAGGATGTTAAATCAGGAGGTGTGTAAAAGTGGTTTTACAGTAAAAAAACTTTCCTGTATTCACTTTTATATCTATATTCCAAGATCTATCCCAGATATATTCTCCAGTGACATTCTAGAAAGCATGAATGAGGCCATAGCCTCATTTAGTTAATAACCTGTGTCCTCCCACAGAAAGAAGTATACTTCTCCATTAGGGCCGTATGGTATTCTGGACACTGGTCCTTGATACAGATAGCTTTGTGTTAATCAGAAATGGAAGCCGAAATTGTCAATTGTTCTTTACGTCATGGGAATTCACATGTGTGACAGAGAGTGAGAAACCCTATAACTATCAGAAGTACTCAGCAGTCCTGTGCTAAGAATCAGGGGAGGGCATTCTCTTTATTCCCATCATACAGTATGATAAATCAGCTTAACAACCTGTGACTTAGAAAAACAACAATCATTTACTTTTTCCAGGAATCTACAATTCAGCCAAGAAGTGACAAGAACAGCTTATCCATGCCCCCAAGTAGCCAACAACTGGGGCTAGAGACTCACTCAGATGGCTAGAAAGTTGAGACTGCGTTGACTGTGAACTTAGCTGGAATTAACTGTGAGCCTCAGTGACTTTCCACATGGAGCTCTCCCCATGGTTTCCTGGAATTTCTCACAGCAGGGCAATGAGATCCCAAGAGGCAGCGTCTCAAGAAGTCTGAAGAAAAGCTACAAGGTTAATTTTCATTTGGCCTCAAAAGCTCCAGTGGGGTATATTTGCCATGTTATATCATTAAATAAGGTTAGTCCAACTTCAGGAGAAAAGATAATGGATTCAATCTCTCAATGGAAGAAGCAGCAAAAAGTATAGCTTTTTAAAACCTACCATGGCATCCCCAGGAAATAGCAAATTATTACCCTTTGAAATTGCTACAACTAAAAAAGCAATGTTTTGTAGACCTCTTCTGACATTGGAAACAGCACATTCCATACTTTGAAATACTGTTCCATGTCCCTTATTGTCTAACTCAAAAAGATGTGTTTTGAGTAGAACCCAGAGCAAAGGAAGTCTCTCCAACAGGTTCAATATACAGTACAAGCATCCCTTAATAATATGAACCAGAATGTCTAGTTCTAGAGTTATTTATGGTAGATTTAAAAAAAAAAAAAAGACCCTTGTGCAGTTTCTGGCAAGCCCTACAGAAGAGATGCAGCACATTTTCCCAGATCCTGGAGCTAGATTGTCTGCCACAGAGGTCTGATACTCATCATTAGCAAAGCAGCTGCTAGTGTTCTCTTTGACCCCAACAAGGACTAGTGTCCTGACCCTGGGACATTTTCTGATTTTGCAATTAGCACCCTACACGTAGTTCATAGACGGGTCATGAAAGTTGCAAGGAGTATAATATGGATATTGTTATATTAACTACATTCTCTCAGGAATTGTGTATTAGTCAGGATTCCCTAGAACAGAACCAACAGGAGATATATGTATTACTTTAGATAGGATGTATTACATATGACATATGATTATGGGATTAATACGTGTGACTATTACATTCTCTCACATGATTAGAAGCTGCATAGTCCCACAATGGCCATCTGCAGGCTGGAGAGCAGGAGGAACCAGTAGTTTCTCAATCCAAGAGGCTGAAGCCTCAGAAGAAGCAGGAATAATGATGAAGACCCAGTCTGAGTCTGAAGGCCTAGAAACTCCCTGGAGAATCGTTGGTCAGAGTCTGCCTTGGGAAAGTGAAGGGGCTGGAGTCTGATGTCCTTAGGTGATGGCAGGAGCAATACAAGCACCCACTCAAGAAGTATTGAGATGCATCTGTGTTGACCTTCTCATTCTTTCATCTTTTTCTCTATCCAGGCCCCCAGCCTAATGGAATGTGGTTCCCACATTCAAGGCAGGCATGCCCCCTCAGTTTGCTATTTCATACGACAAAGCATTTAATTGAAGATCTGAACCTGTCTCACAGAATTAGATATATTGAACAGTGGTAAATGGTTTGCTTGCTGGCAGAAACCCATAGCAACATCAGAAGATTGGAGAAAAGGGTTCTAAATGACTTGTTCATAGGAGTTTGGCCAACTTTTGTTCTCATAGACACAATTATTTAAATATTGATCCCATGAATACAATTACTATAGACTGAAAATGCAGATGGGTCATATAGGCTCCCTCTTGCTATGTGGTTCTAGATATTGCTGCTATTGATTGGCAAACCTGTCAAAAGGAGAGATCACTGTTGAGTTATTCACATAGTAATACCCAACAAGGAAGACAACTAGCCACCTAGTGATAAGTTGAAAACATCACACCACTTCTACCAGTGAGGGAGTAGTGATTTGTACTAACTTGAACTGACATGTATTCTGGGCATGAAATTGCCTTCCTTTCCCACAGCACCTTGGATAGCATCACCATGCAATGGTTGATAGAGTATCTGGTTTATCATTATATAAAAATTACAAAAAACATCTTTTGGACCAATGGTCACACATTATGAAGAAAGGTTGCCAATGGTAAGTAACTGAGGAATCTGCTAATTCTAACATCCCCATACATTTTGTGGCCCTCACAGGGCAAAGCAAAAGCTCTAGTTTGTGGATGACATCTCTGAAGTTGGGACATTTTCCTTCTACCAATGTTCTTGATAAGGTTTCCATTAAAACTCAAACTTAGCAGCTGCCTGGTCATTTGGGGCCTCTCATATTAGTAGACTGGCAGACAAAGAAAGGAGTTAACATACTGGAGTTATCATTGACTAACCGATCTATTCCTATAATGTTGATGTTGCTATAATATACTGCTTTATAAGGAAAACAATGGGACTATGTATTTTATTCCTCAGAGAAACTCATGTGATCCAGGGGGTATACCGGTTATTGCTTTAATACAGTGAAAATGGTAACCAGTCAATTACAGTAAATCCAGTCTATGAAGGGATTGGGAACCTCAGGCTCAGTTTCCTCTGGTCTGAAGACAATGATGTGTGTAAATAATTAAGCATGCCACCTAGGCCAGCAGAAGGACTAGCTAAGAGTTAAACTGTAGCTAAATCCACTAAATTTCAATGATTGTTGCTGTAAAATCAAGACCAGCTGTCACCTTAAAAGAATTAATGACAGGTGGATTTAACTTAATCATAGTATGAATAGACCTGAATGGCATAAGAAGTAGATAGTGCATCATAGTGCATCCACTCTCCAAGCCTTATAACTTTATCCTCTCGTTCAGTACACACAAGCATAACTTGTAACACCTACCCCATCGACCCTCAACTTGGGGTCTCTCTGATCTTGCCTATGGCAGGCACAAATTTCCAGAGAATTTAATGACCTCTTAATCAATGCGTTTGATACCCTAGTTCCTGGAATTGGTGGTGAAAAAGAAGTTTCTATTAATGTACTTGATAAAAGTTCTTGCTCTTGACAGTCACTCAATGAATCAATAAATATTAGCACATTGAATATTTATGTGTGCACACACATGAGCATGATGTGTCTTTGTCTCTACTTTGTTCAAGTCTCCCATGCTCTTTTTTTGCGGGGGGGGGGGAGGTACAAGGGATCGAACTCAGGGGCAATTGACCACTGAGCCACAATCCCAGACCTATTTTGTCTTTCATTTAGAGACAGGATCTCACTGAATTACTTAGCACCTTGCTTTTGCAGAGGCTGACCTTGAAGTCTCAATCCTCCTGCCTCAGCCTCCCAGCCTCTGGGACTGCAGACATGTACCATCAGACCCAGCATCTTCTTTTCTTTAGACTGAGTCTCCTAAGTCATCCTGTGACCCAATAGATAAGAAGAAATAAGCAGTAGGAGTGCTTTTGGAACCTGTTTTATTTCTTAAAGATAAGATGAAGAAGTATTCTTTCTTTCAGTAGTGCTAAAAATGTCGGTCATGTTTGGTTTTGTTAGCTCTCTGTCGTTTTTACATTTATTTTCTTTTTATTGATTTAAGGGAGTACAATGAATTTTTTGGAATCAGATCACCACCATTATTCTCCAGATCTGGAGGTTCTCTTCAAGTTTGCATCCATAAATTTCTACAAACTCACTCTAGAAGTTTTCAACCATGATTTAAGGCAAAGAAGTTTATTAGAGCCTGAATTGGTTGCTGTTGCCTATAAAGAATTGAAATAATTTAAAAGAAAATCTGAGTTTATTTTCACCTAATGTTGTTGTAAAACTATTCACTTTCACAGAATATAAACAGGGCAGGCATGGAAAAAAATATGATTCACCAAGCAATTAATTATATAGTGTACTGTGATAGCTTTGTATTTTTATTCCAATCCAACTTCTTATATTTAAAAGCTTTATATTTGATCTTGGTGAGTTATTTGTCTTTTCTGGGATTCAACTTCCCCATTTATATAAATGACATCATAAATACCAGAGTATTTTAAGGAAGAAATGGAGCAATTTGGATGAAAGCATTTAACCCTACCAATGGGCTATGCCCTCAAAATATCTAGTTGTTATTTAACTACCTTTCGGTCACTCTCTTTTATTTTTCCAGCTTTTCTTTCCAGCTTCTGTAATTTAAAGTTTGTACTAACTATAAATATATATGCACATACATGATGTATAATACAATGAATGAACACCATTACATAGTTGATATGCCATATAATATAAAATATATATGGCATGTATCATATTTATGTACACATACAATTTCTCTCTATGTAGATATGTTGAATGTAAAATTCAGAATGATATTTATCATTTTGATAATTTGTCTTTTTCTCCATAAAGATAATGACACAAGCCTTATTTCCTTAAATCACTTACTATATGCTACATAGAATATAACTTTTCTGCACCACTTTGTAGAACCTCAAGTCTTGGGGGAAAAAAACATGTTACTATACATTTATACTTTTATTTTTACTAGATCTTTGTTATTAGTTTGCTGAGGCTGTGTTTTACTCAGTTTTTGCATCTCTGTGACCAAAATACCCAATAAGAGCTACTTAGAGGAGAAAATGTTTATTTGGGGCCCTCAGTTTCAGAAGTTTCAGTCCATAAATGACCTATCCCATGGCTCTGGATCTGAGATGAGGAAGAGGAAGAAGCCAGCTCATGGGAGGTCAGGAAGCAGGATGGCGAGAAGGCTGCAGGGAAGATGCACCTTCCCAGGGCACACCCCGTGCCCCACCTCCAGCAGTCACATTCCACCTGCCCACAGTTACCACACAGTCCATTCAAACTAGGATGAACTAGTTAGGTTACAGCTCTCACAATCCAGTCACTTCACCTCCAAACATTTCCGCACTAACAGGTGCTTTGAAGGGACTTATATCCAAACTCTAAGAGGCTGCACCACAAACTGAATACCTTAAATGACAGTTTATTTTTTCACAGTTTGGAAGATTAGAAGTCCAAGATGAAGGCACTGGCAAGCTTGGTTTCTTTTGAAGGCCTTAGGGGAAATTTAATTCCCGGTCTTCCATCTTGGCTTTCTGTAGCCATCCTCTCCCTGTATCTTCACATTATATGTGTCTGTGCCCTTGTCTTTTTACAAGACACCAGTCATATCAGATTAGGGCCTACCCTAGTGACTTCATTTTAACTTAATCACCTCTGCAAAAACCATCTCCAAATACAATACCATTCTGAGGTACTGGGGGGTAGGGTTTGTGCCTGAATTTTGGGAGAGAACTGTACTCAGCCTATAACAAGACCTCAGATACCTCAGTAATAGTTTTCTATAGCATTTATTAACTCCTTCCTTTCCTATAGTAACAATTACAACCATACTCAGTCTCTAAAAGGGAACAGAGAACTAGACTATCAGAACTTAACTTCCTCAGCATCCATACCTACCAGCTTACCTAACTCTACATCTACTCTCTCTTACCTCCCTCAATCTCGAGAGAATTTTCTCCCAACGGAAGGCTCAGTCCTCCTCCTTACTGACCAACTGATATTTTACCCTTTCTTATAAAAACATGTTCCTCTGATATCCTTTCCTTGAATTTGTAAGTTTTTTCCCCTTTCGGGCTCCCCTTGACCCCCTCTTCTCTGCACAACACAGCTTCTCCGAACCCAGAGATACTGTCAGTCTTTTGTTCAAAGCAACATACCTGGGAGGAACTGTCTGCACTTACCATTTTTCTTTCTTTGCAGTCCACAATCACTTCATTGCACAGGGGAACTTCTGCCACAATTTCTCCACTGACACCTCTCCAGCAAATCTTACCAAGGACACCTCCTCAGCAAGTACCATGAGTTGTTCAATGACCTCATCTTATTTTATCAGCCTTTGATATCTGACAGTATTGATAAATCTTCCTCCACAGTGGCCCTTGCTGAGTCCTTTTCCTTCAAGATTCTTAGGTGTTTTACTTTCAATGAAGAATTTCCAATATGCACATAGATGGCATCCTTCTCTAGGGAAGACTGCATCTCTTCCTCTACATCATTCATTTCTTTTAAATACCACATCTTGCTATGGCATATACAATGTTCATCTATTAAACTGTAAAATCCTTGAGACTAAGAACAATGTATTGCTTAGTAATTACGACTTTGTTTTATGGTACCTATCACATAATACTCAGTGAATACTTGTTGAATATGTTGAATGGAAACACTTTTATAGCTACTAATTCCAAACATCTGTATAATAAAGGAGATCCTTCTCCATAGCAATGGTCATTCGTCCAGTGTTTGAAGAGTTTATATATATTAGAATTAAATTTATATCTCTCTATATATATAATTCCTTTCAATTTAATTCTAATAAGCAGGTTGAAGTATAGCCCTACTATGGTCTACATAGGGAGTTCACAGCTAACAAGAAGTTTGAAGAGGGTTATCAGAATTGAAAGGTTCTGTGTATAATATAAATATAAAATACCATTTAACTTGCTTATTAATTCATCATCCTCCCAAATGTGACTTGACCCACACATTCAATCCTTATTAAAATAGACAAACATGGATGTCTTAAGCTAATAGGAGTTTGATATTAAAATAGGTATAAACTTCAAGAAATCAGGAACATTTCAGAATATTTTATTCATTCCTCCTTTACCACTATGAACTTGTTAGCTACAAATAAGACAAAAAAGCTCAAATGCCCAGACATCTACAAGGAGGCTTTGCTTTTGTTGATCTTGTGCTGGCTCTCCAATGTGATATTGCATGCACTGAACTACATTTTCATGACATAGGAATGATTTGACACACTTTCAAGTGTCATTTTATTTTAACTATGCACATGTCCACCATCACCCTAATTTTAGAATCTAAACTACCAGGTAAAATGTAATACGAGAAAGTTGCAAGGATACAGGAACACAGAGAGTTAACAGGGAAAGGTGGAACTGAAGATACATGCACACATGGTGCATGTATGTATGTATTTATAGGCATGTATATATGCAGTTGTGTATGTACATGTGCATATGTATACTTCATAAGTATATTTTTATGTCTTTTCACACTCTTTTCTATATTTATTAGTGACTTTGGAGAAGGTTCCCTATGGTCTACATCACAGACTTCCTTGCCCACTGGATTGTTGGCTTCTGCTAGTTGGTGTTTGAGCAGGAGACTGAAAAATGGAAGAAGAGTTATCAGGGCATTTACCCTCAGCTCCCACTTTGGGGAGAAGGAGAGAACTCACTGTGGGATGATGTCATCTCTCATGAAATAACAGCTGCTGCCAAGCAATCCTCTTTGCAGTCTTTCCCACCCCTTCCAGTTATTTATCTTCTTGCCTTTTCAGGTCTTAGGAAATTACTACCCTCTCCAGCACAAGTTCAAGGATATTCTGTTATTCAGCACGATTTTCCTACAACCTCCCAACACCTTATAAATAGTCTCCTGCTTAAATCTGCTCAAATGATCCCAATTTGTGTATGCCATCTGTTTCTTACTGTGACATTGACTGATACAGAAACCCTTTGAAAAATTTTTTGAATGCTAGGACCTTTACTTCAAAAAATGAAAATAAAAGAAACGCACAGAAATTCACAAATCTCTATTCACAATCCTAACTGAGATAATGTATTCATAAACACACACACAAAGGATTTAGTTTTTTGAAGCTTTAAATATAAAAATGGCTTGTCCAGTACATTTCAGCAAACAAGGAAATTAATATCAACTCCCAGATAATATCAACTTGTCTAAGAGACATATGGAAATACAGCTCCCTTCTGAGTATCTGCTGAGTGCATCATTGTTTGCAGGAAAGGCAAAGATAAAATGTAATTCTCCCAATTCTTTTGGCCTTGGCTGATATTTCTGACCTTTCCAGCTACTAAATGACTTCTCTTATAGTTGGAAAGCTCTTTTTCTACAGTTTTTAAAGGACCATTTAGAATCTTTTGACAAGTGTGAATTTGATTCAATAGTTTCTACTTTAATAAAAAATAAATTTTACTTTCTTTGGCTAGTGTTTTCAGAATACATATTCATCACTTGATATAACCTCTTCACATCCTCTTGGCAGATACAATACTAATCACAACATGAGCAGGGACTTCAGATTGATCTGGAGCAAGAAGAATGCAGAAGAACATTTTGAGACAGCATCAGAGTAGAGGGAGTCCTTGCCTTGCCACTCAGAGTGATTGCAAGAGGGATGTGCTATTGTTAACATAGCTCCCACGAGAGGGGAAGCAGCCTTAGTGTCATTGTTAGATATGGTCTTTTCTCTAATAGTGAGAATAAATTCTAAAACAGGCAAGATAATGACACATGGGATGCTTTTCCTTATCCAAGGCAAGCCTTCAGAACAACTGTGAAGTAAGTGAACTTCATCTCTTATTTCTTACATATCTCTCATGGAGATCTCTGTGTCTTCTTGTTGAACCTTTGCAAACTCTCCATTTTGACAAACATTTGTTTTTCTTTCCTGGGCTGCAATGTCAAAGATCATTTCTTTTACATTTAAACTTATACCTTGGGTGCCAGCTGGCAAAGGATGAATAAGTGCATTGGTATTTTGATGCAGATTTTTCAGATAAACATTCTTGATACTAAAAAAATTAAACCTCAATTGATAAAATATTAAAATTCCACAGAAAATGCCAGGTCTTCTGCACTGCCACACATTCCTTGATGTAGAATTCTCTCCATCTCTAGAATTCTTTGGGACATTACAAAGCTGTCCTTGAATCCCATATCCACTTCAATTACATCATGCATCTCAAGTTCGTTTTAATAATGTTCAATATATGCCTATAATCCAAGTCAATAAGGAGACTGAAACAGAAGGATTGTAAGTTTGAGATCAGCCTTAGCAATTTAGCAAGACCCTATCTCAAAACAAAAACAAAAACAACAACAACAAAAAAAAAAAAAAATAAAAAAAGAAGGCTGGAGATGTAGCTTATGGGAAAAGCAACCCTGGATTGATTTCTTCCACCTCTGAGACCCCCCTCCAAAAAAAAAAAAAAAAAATCAATTAAACATATTTGAAATTTGTAAGGAAGATTTAAAAGAAAAATTTTACTAACAATAAACTAGAATATGAAACCTATATTTTATATATTCAAGAAAAACTGTTTTACAAGCTGTCTGCATCCTACAGAAAGAGGCTATATGGTAACACATAGCTATTAATTCTATCCTGCAATTCTGCAAAATTCATGCTTGCAAGATTCTGCCTCTTGTGTAAAAAATTTGACCTCAATATTCAAAAGAAAGAATTTTGATAAAATTTTTATTACCCATTATTTCAAATAATATTTTAAATATGCAAGTATGTTTTTAACAGTGATAGAGTTTCACTTAAGTGCCTCTCAAAGGCCCATGTGTCTCTCAAAGGCTTGGTTCCCAGCTTGGGAAATTGCTGGGTAGTAGAACCTCTAAGAGGTCAGCTGTAATGGGAGATCTCCAAGTCATTGGGAGCATGCTCTTGAGAGGGGCATTGGAACTCCAGCCCCTTCTTCTGCCTTTCATTCCTGGTCATGATGTAAGCAGTTTTACTCTGCCCCATGCTGCCTTCTTGATGTGGTACCCCACCATAGGCCACAAAACTGCAGAGCCAACTGGTTAGACTGTAACTTCCAACATTGTCAGCCAAAGAAGACCTTCTCTCTTTAGAAGTTCTTATATAAATGGAAAGCTGACTAACATAATTGGACATTAAGCTAGGTATAACAGAGAGAATAAGAACCATCAGTCATATGTCCAACCTGTACAAATGTCCCCCAAACAGCTTGTACTCAGCCAAAGTTTAGGAAGAGCTATGAGTGACTCTGCAACGATGTAATGTGTCAAAAAGTGACTCAAGATTGCACGAAGTGCTATAAGATTACAAAAGGAAATGAAGGAACATTCAGAGTAAAGAGATAAACACACAACTACATTTTTCTCTTCATTAAATACCCTCTAATTGTATATAAAATTTGGAAACAAACATATGCTGGGCCAAAACAAAATTAGCCACTTTAACTTTATTGCAATTTTCACAAGTCTGGTATTTTTCCATATTATCATTGAAGAGATTTAACTAGTAAAAAATGATCAACTGCAATCTGCTGTGAAGTCACCAGCAAATTCATTTATTTCCTATGATTCATGAAAGTTCCTAAAATAACAATGCACCACTCAGTAAATTACTTAAAACCCATCAACACTCAAATGCTCTTAGTCAACTAGATCTTGATTTGAGCAACAAAATAAAAATATTTTTGTATTCTGGCTTTTTCCATTTAATATTATTCTCTCATTTCAATCTAAATAAAGTTTCTTTGTCATTTTCTATGATGATGAAACATGGCTTTCAGAATCATTATAATAAAGTTACAGACTACACTGAATTTTATTCTCAAGATGTTTGCATGGTGCCGCATATTCATTTCCCGATTAGCTTTAATTTATTTGCTTTGTAGAGTGGTTTAAGACATTGGGGGAGGGGGGGAGTGGCACATAGGGAAGCTGGTCAGCTTATTGCTTCTGTTGTAGTTCTCAGGGGAGATGAGCAGTTCCTCTGAGCATTCAGTCATGTCAAAATATCTGTCAAATCTAATAGTGAAGAAGGAAGGACTAATGGGCAAAACATCAGGAGAGCAGCATTGCTTCAGTCTTCCCCCAACAGTATCCTGTTGGGACAAACCCATGGACATCTCTGCATATCAGCTTCAGCATTTGTATATGGGAATGAAAGTACCATCTCTCTGTATCTCATTAGCTTGTTTTGAGTATAATGTGCTAAAGGAAAAGGGCTGTACAAAACGTATGCACAAAACAACATCAAGGGGGACATCTACGATGCTATTATTGCTTCCCAGAAACATATTTTTGCTTTATTCAGGATTTCAGGAATAACCAATATTCTTGTAAATATGAAAAGATACCTTAGCATAACATGACAGGAAATTTCTTTCTAAGGTTATACTAGGAAATTAGCTCTGTGATTTAGAAGCCTAAGAATTTTTGCAATTAAAGATAAAAAAGATCCAAGTAAGACATACCCTAGAACTAAATTAATACTCCCAAGAAGTCTCTATTCAGTGCACAGGGAAACAAAGCTCAAATGCTGAAGAGATAAATCTCTATTCCAAACTAAGTTAGAGGAAGAACTTAGTTTCATTATGTCTAAAACAAAGATCTCTTCAGGGCTGGGTTTGTAGCTCACCTAACACATGTGAGACCCTGGGTGAGATCCTCAGCACCACATAAAAATCAATAAATAAAATAAAGGTATTGTGTCAATCTACAACTAAATATTTTTCTTAAAAATGCCCTTCTCGTCCTTTATAAATGGATAAAAATCATTTACCTTTCTTACCATTTAAATTGAGACACTGAATCATCTGCCTCCTGGGTTCCCTTTCCCTTCCTCAGGACTGGTCTTCTGAGTCCCTGATACTTCTATTAAAGTATTATTTACAACAATTTTTGTTCAATTTTTGTATTGCCTTGTATACCTGAAAGGACACAGATCTATATGTTTGATGAATCAAATTAATCATAATTCAATTGCTATAGATTGAAAATTTGAGATTCAATACTTCTTCCTCATTATAGATTTTAGTGACAGAGAAGCCCGTCTAAAAAAAACACAGCTGAAACCAGGTCAAATATCACAGGTACAAATTTCAACAAGGACCAATTACCATCAGAGAAGATCAAGAACTCATGTTGCAAGAAAGGTGGTAGAAAATCAGTGTATCAGGTTTGGATTGGACACGATATGGAAACAAAGATAGTATTTTTTTCCCTTAAAGAGACTTCAGATTTGGAAGCTTTGGTTAAATCCTGACATTGTGACTGCCAGATGTGTATAATCTAGAACAGATTTCTCAACATCATTTGTGTCTATCCTATAGAAATTTTTAGATATTAAATCAATAAAAGAACAACATGTATATGATAAGCATAAAATATCTGTTTCATACTGGAACATTTAGGACTGTATGTGCTAGTCAGCTTCCTGACACTGTGACAAATTAACTGAAATACTTATCTTAAAAAGGAGGAAAGTTTTATTTTAGTTCATAATTTCAGAGATTTCAGTTCAGGGCCAGTTGACCTGTTGCTTTTAGGTCTGCAGTGAGACAATACATCACATAGAATACAAAGCTGCTCATTCACAAAATCACCCAAAAATCTTTTTGGAAAAAAATTCTGATTTGGGGGTTCTACCCACAAAGTTTTCTGTTCAATCATTATTAAGTGCCACCTAGGATGCAATATCTAGAAGTTTGGGTATTCTGATAATTGACTACATTTGCGTACCACTGATACAGGGTCTTTGTAAAGTTAGAGTGAGAGACATAAACAAAAATTTGGGAGGCATGGTGAGAAAAACAGAGGACTTGGCTAAGGGGTGTGGATTTCACTTACTAAAGCATGGTTCACCATACAGAGTCTTTAAAAATAGGGAATGAAATATCAATTACTCTGCTACACACACACACACACACAAAAATCTGAATATAAATAAAAATATATTGGGGAAAGAGTAGGCTTGAGGGAAACTACAGGACATTCTACTGGTAGGCAGGTTTGACTAGTCTGGAAGAAAATTATGAATTATTGGGTTTAGGGAGTGGATACTGAGCTTCAAGCAATAGATAAGCCAAGATAAACAACTTTGCAACTCAATAAAATAAGCAAAACACACAGTGGTGGAAAGAGGGTCAAGAGGAAAGAGCCTGTGGTTGTAAACAAAGCAGAGTCACCCCATCTGTGCACTCATACACGTACACAGAGCAATGATGTCTGCCTCATTCTGTTATTATTCCTACCCCCCACCCCGACCCCACCCCTCCCTTCCCTCTATGCTATCTATCCTTCCTCTATTCTTGCCTTCCTTCCACCCAGAATTATGCATCATCATTCACTTATTAGAGAGATCATTCAGCCTTTGGATTTTTGGGATTGGCTGATCTCACTTAGCATAACAGTCTCCAACATCATCCATTTACCTACAAATGCCATAATTTATTCTTCTTTAGAACTGAGTAATATTCCATTGTGTATATTTACCACAGGTTCTTTATCCATTAATCTACTGAAGGGCATGTAGGTTGATTCCATAATCTAGCTATTGTGAATTGAGCAGCTATGAACATTGATGTGGCTGCATCACTGTAGTAATCTGATTTTAAGTCCTTTGGGTATAGGCCAAGGAGTGGGATAGCTGGGTCAAATGGTGGATCCATTCCAAGTTTTCTAAGGAATTTCCACACTGCTTTCCAGAGTGGCTGCACCAACTTGCAATCCCACCAGCAATGTATGAGTGTACCCTTTTCCCCACATCCTCGCCAACACCTGTTGTTGCCTGTATTCTTAATAAGAGACATTCTAATTGGGGTAAGATGAAATCTTAAGGTGGTTTTGGTTTGCATTTCTCTTATAACTAGGGATGTTGAACATTTTTTCATAAATCTGTTGATTGCTTGTAGATCTTCTTCTGTAAAGTGTCTGTTCATTTCCTTGTCCCATTTATTCATTGGGTTATTAGTGTTCTTGGTAGAAAGATTTTTGAGCACTTTGTAGATTCTGGAGATTAGTGCTCTATCTGAAGTGTGTGTGGCAAAGATTTTCTCCCACTCTGAAGGCTCTCTCTTCACATTGCTGATTGTGTACAACCAGAGAAACAATAGCTGTACTCCATTTGTGTTCAATGAATCAATATTAAATAAATTAAAAAAATAAAGGAAGAGTTATAGAATATAAAAAAAGAAAAAGAAGAAAGAGCCTGAAAATAAATTGAATATATTGCAGTGTTTCCATTCTACGTTTTCTAAGGAATCTCCATACTGCTTTCCAGAGTGGCTGCACCAATTTGCAACCCCACTAGCAATGTATGAGTGTACCTTTTTCCGCACATCCTCGCCAACACCTATTGTTGCTTGTATTCTTGATAATAGACATTCTAATTGGGGTGAGAAAATATCTTAGGGTAGTTTTGATTTGCATTTCTCTTATTACTAGAGATGTTGATCATTTTTTCATATATCTTTTGTTCACTTGTAGATCCTCTTCTGTGAAGTGTCTGCTCATTTCCTTAGCCCGTTTATTGACTGGATTATTTGTATTTTTGATGTAAAGTTTTTTGAGCTCTTTATAGATTTTGGGTATTAGTGCTCTATCTGAATTTTGTGTGGCAAAGTTTTTCTCCCACTCTGTAGACTCACTCTTCACATTATTGATTGTTTCCTTTGCTGAGAAAAATCTTTTTAGTTTGAATCTATCCCAGTTGTTGATTCCTGCTTTTATTTCTTGTGCTTTGGTAGTGTTGTTAAGGAAGTCTGGTCCTAGGATGATATGATGAAGGTTTGGGCCTACTTTTTCTTCTATTAGGTTCTTCTCTGGTCTAATTCCTAGGTCCTTGATCCATTCTGAGTTGAATTTTGTGCAGGGTGAGAGATAGGAGTTTAGTTTCATTTTGCTGCATATGGATTTCCAGTTTTCCTAGCACCATTTGTTGAACAAGCTATCTTTTCTCCATTGCATATTTTTGGCACATTTGTCAAGCTATCCCACTCCTTGGCCTATACCCAAAGGACTTAAATCAGCATACTACTGTGACACAGCCGCATCAATGTCTATAGCAGTTCAATTAACAATAGCTAGATTGTGGAACCTACCTAGATGCCCTTCAATAGATGAATGGACAAAGAAACTGTGGTATATATACACAATGGAATATTATTCAACCATAAAGAATAATACAATTATGACATATGCAGGTAAATGGATGGAACTGGAGAATATCTTGCTAAGTGAAATAACCAAAGGCTGAATGATTTCTCTGATAAGTGGCTGATGATACATGATGGGGGCGGGGGAGGTAATGGAAAAAATGGAAGAAAGATGGATTGTGTAGACTGAAGTGAGAGTTTGGGAGGGGGCAGGGAAGGAAAGATAATAGAATGAGACAGACATCATTACCTTATGTACATGTATGAATAAGCAAATGGTAAGATTCTACTTTGTGTACAACCAGAAAAATGATAATTATACTCCATTTGTGTACAATAAATAAAAAAAATAAATTAATAAAATAAATAAAATAAAATAAATGCAATGTTTGCACTTTAAATAGCATCAATAAATTACAATGATTTGAAGTAACTCCTGCAATCTGAATCAAAACAGAATACAACAGAAGTTATCAGCTCCTTCTTGGAAAGGGAGCTGCTGATATACTGTTTTTTGTTTATGACTTCCAACTCTACCACACTTTCCCTCCTTGAGGCTACCTTTAAGAATCCTAGCCACACATTTTCATTCCTTGAGAATGTAGAGACTGGGTGGACTCGTCTAAAGGATTCATTAGACATTGTTTCCTGAAAACTTCTCTACTTCAACTTTAATGACCTGTACTTCGATTACACTTCAACCACCTGCAGTTCCACCTTTAAACTCAAAACCCAATTATAGACACAATCATCTGTACCTTTGCAGACAGACCATAAACAGCATTCTCCACAAGATTGCTTTTTCTCACCATCTGATTCTGATGTCTGCTTTCTTCATGACTCTTCTTTTTTACTCCTTTTTTTGAGGGAAGGGAGCTGTATTAACACATACTCTACAGCTTCAAGAAATCTTTCTTGCACTTCAATGCCTTTATCAATATATCTTGCTGATTTTCCTAAGACACCCTGGATCATGAGTCATATGGTCTATTCTATACCCAAGCTTCAGTCCACCACTGCAAAATCCAAGAGCTGAGACTAGGGTCTGTCGATATAACTACAAATTTATGACCTCCACTTTAACTGGGTCATTAATATTTCTAAGAACAACATTATTCGTAGGTTTCTTTTGTCATCTTCCAAGTAGCAAACCATTCTGTCACAGAAAAGAAATGTGCCTACTAATTCACAGTGTAATGGAGTACCAGTAGCTTTAAATCTCACACACAAAAAAATATTGTGTGCTTTTTGTTTAAACACAGTTATTTATCTTCTCAGCATCAGAAGGAAATAATTTCCTGTATTTATGGATGATGCATCAAGCAGAGCTGTCATTCCAGTCCCATTCCCAGGGACTTTGACCTTCAATGACTACCCAATTCCATGTGATTTCCACATTGCAATGTCTCCTGGAACCCTCTGTATTAAGTGTAAACATGTTCTAATCTCCTCTATCTCTAAAAAATCATTTTCTGTGTACCCCAAAATATTTTGTTGAGTTGAATAATTATACAAAAATAAGAATATATATTAACAATTTCAGTAGAAACATAGTTTTGAATAAACTTAGAGAGTGTACAGACTTGTAAGGAAAAGGCAAAAAGAATCTAGTTCATCCCTGACACCAAGTATTATCAGATAAAGCTTATTTTTATTATTGAATGTGAGAGAGAAAACTATCATAAGCAAACCACTTTATCTCATCATCGTAGCTGATTAAAATGCTGTTTATTATATAAATCTGGATTTGCCTAATTTTTCAAGTTTTTAACATGTTTACATGCTATGTCTTTGTCCTCTTATACTAGTGCAATAGACTTTCATCAATGTTACTCCACCACTATGACTCTGACTGAGATGGCTTATGACATATTGACATTGTAGGCTTTATTTCAATCATCATTATGTCATTTGCCATTTATTTGAGTTAGGTCTAGTGGCATGTGTCTGTAATTCCACCTACTCAGGAGGCTGAGGCAGGAGGATCACATGAGTCTAGAAGTTTGAAACCAGCCTGGACAACATAGTGATTCCCCCATATCAAAAAATGAAATTAATAAAAATTGTTGACCTTCTATATGAGCTACTTCCTTCACTAATTTATTTGTTCAAGATGTGTTTGTTTGCATTCTAAGCATTATTTTGTCCTATACTTTTGCAAGCAATAATTAAAAATTCTTAAGTTTATGGAGCTTACACACTAGCCAGGAAGAGACATCAACCAAGCAAACAAAGCTAATAGAAATAAAATCATGATTCCTGTAAAGACAGACTGCTATAACTTCACACTTGCTGTAAACACACAGAAATGTGGGCAAAATACAGTAAAATAACTTCTCAAATTTTGGATAACTAGCAGTGCAAAACTGTAGGTTTTGAAAGAGGAAAACCAGTGAGGTGAGCTCTATGAGAACCACAGCTGATGATCTGGAGCGTCTTCAAGGCAGCAGCCCTCGAGGGGAAACTCAGATGATAGTGGTCCTCATAGATGGAAGAGAAAGAGATTGGAGTTAGTAATAGCAGATGCACAAAGTGACTTTACTTTTGCCAAGATACACTTGTTTTTAAAGGAATACAACAAATCCAATAATCATCTGTGTATAACTGTAACACCTGGCATATAATCAAGAATTATTAGAAAATGAGCAGAAACGAAAAAAATGATTATCCACATTCTGAAGAGAAATAAGAGAGCCAGGAATGGCAGACATGGAGTAATAAGGAGAGAAGAATCTTAAAACATCTAACATCAATCTCATAAAAATGATCAAGGACATAAAGTAAAATATGAATGTAGTGGAAAGATATTAAAAACACATAGATAAATGATACTTATAGAGATTAAAAGAGAAAAAAAGAGATATCACCGAAAGCAATTAAGAACAAAATAGAAAGTAAAATGTATAGCAATGGAAATGATTCAAATGATGTACAGAAAAAAAATGTCTATGACTAGCAAGTGATTTAACAAGTTATGAATAGAGTTCCAGAAAATAATGGGGAAATGTGGTAAAACAAATTTGACAAAATAACTGACCTTCTTCCAAATATGTACATTACAAACCACACATTCAAAGGAGGTCAAAGGATTTCAAACAGAATAAATTTAAAGAAAATCACATCAATGTTCATCTTAGTCAAATTATTGAAAATTAGTTATTAAGAGAAATCTTAAAAAGAGAGAGAAAGGTATAACACCATGCCTGTAATACTTACTTTAAGGAGGACTTTTTTATTTTTTTATTTTTACAGACTACATTTTGATTCATTGTACACAAATGGGGTACAACTTTCCATTTCTATGGTTGTGCACCATTCATGTAATCATATGTGTACATAGAGTAATGATGTCTGTTAGGACTTTTAATGGGGAATGGTTAGAAAACTGCATAAATGCCTCATAATCCGATGAACAGATCAGATGAATAAATAGGGGTATAGAAGGTACTAGAGAGGGGAAAAAAAACACTAGGCAAAAGGACTGGGGTATGAGAAAATTTGGTGTATACATACATGTTCCTGAAAGAGGAACTGTGATTAAGGTGAAGAGATTGAAAGAGAACCTCTTTCATGATGAATGTGAAGAGATGCAGGAAATCTGGAGGACATATGGCTGTGAGGAATTCTTGCCCAATTAAACAAAATTAAGAAGTTTGAGGATTTTAATAGGTTGAGACAGAGTAATAACTAGAAGAGGGAATGGAAGGGCATGGGATGCATGGAAAGGAATAAAAATGCATGCTCTTCCTCTAGCTACAGGGAAATATTTCACTGATTATTTCCTCTCTGTATCCTTTCTGGACCCCCTCCTCCCCCCTCTAAGTGCTGGTATTTCAGAGTGTTCTTCCCTTAGCCTTCACCACTCATCACTTGATTTTTCTACCCTAATGATGAACAGTGAGCACTTCAAAGTTCATGACTCTCAAGATAAAGGTTAATCTCCTGTCCTGCAAGCACACATATTCAAATAACCAGTGCACATGTCCATCTAGAAATGCCACAGGGGCCCTGAATTCAATATCCACAGATTATGAAATGATCGTTCTCTCTCTTATCTACACTTTTTATGGTACCATTAGCTCATCAAAAACACAAACAAAAATCCCTGTTCTTTCTTCTTCCTCACCAACTACATCTATGACACTAAACACTGTCCGTTGCAACCCCTGAATTATCTTCCATCTACATCCTCACTTCTAACTCTCCTGTGCCCGTTCTCATTTACAAAGTGCATCGTCACTGGTGAGAACAAATGCTAAACACCGTGCAATAATAATCTTCCCGAGTCTCAAGAAAATGACATGTAAGTCTTCTGACTGAAACTCTCTCATGATTCCCCACTTCAGTTGAGAGCTCTCCAATCTTATTTTAGGTATTTGGGACCTTGCTTATTTCTTATACCACAGCACCACAGAAAGCACCTTCTCCCCAAACGCACTTTATATCTTCTGCCTTATCAATGGAAATGCTTGACACATATTGTAATTCTGAAAACTATTGCTTCCTCCTCAGAAGGTAGAGCTTTATTGAAAGCCTTGTTTCTCACCCATTGTTGCCAGAGGAATATTTCTGAAATGAAAATTGGAAACACTTTTTCCTCAATGTTTCCCCCATTCTTTTCACAATTAAATCCAAACTCTCTTAACAAAACAATCAGTATTTTCCATTAGTCCAAAACTAACTTCACTAGGGTCTCCTCTCACCTCTCTCTTGTTTATGATCTAAAATTCAGCTATAGAGGCCCCTTTGCATTCCATTGAGCTGTATTCATTTAATTCGCAATGCTCCCAAAATTAAAACAAATAACATTCATCAATAGATGAATGAACAAGCAAAAAATGTGGTATATTCATACTCTGAAATATAACTTAGAAACAAAAAGAAACTGCCATGTCCAACAACACAGATGACCAAAAAGCCAGAAGCAAGAGAATACATCAATTATGTGAATTTTGAGAATAACCACAATTTCCCTTATCTAATAATAGTAAGGAAAAAAGTTGGATCTACTCAGGGGTAAAAATCAGCAGGAGAGGGGCAAGAATTTTTGTGGAAAGATCAAAATATTCTGTAACTTGATTGTGTATAGGTGACATGGTCATCTTTTTCCCAAGGCTCTTTAAACTATACTTGAAGAATGTGCACTTGTGCACATCATTGTGCATGAATTAAATCTCACTTTAGAAAAAAAGTTATAAAAATGACATAAATGGTGCAATAGAAAGAGCTGACGTTTATTGAAAATTTGTTCCATTCTAATCACCATTCTTGCAGAACCCCCCTTTGCTTGAGTTTAGCTTGTTGGTGTCTCACAGGAAGCTCTCAGGTGATGGTAGCTATTGTTATAGATAAGCAAAACATGTGGAAGTATTTAGAGGATGAGGGTGTCGTGCTATGAACTTATGGTTAGCCACAATATAAAACTCTTTCCTCACTCATATGTATCAAAATTGGGATAACATAATTGCACAATACTGTGGGATCCTTTATAAAATTTATTTTTACATTTTTCCCCCAACATTATCTCTGGCTCTTCAACTTCTGATAGCCACTAAAAACTTGAGATGTATTTTATTTGCAACAGTGAAATGGGAAACTGACTAAAACCAAAGGGGTCAAGACAGTTAAACCAATTTTACTAGCTTTTGTAAAAAGCTTAAAAGAATAACCTTCTGCGGCTGAGAATGCCTTTTTCTCTAGAAATGAAAAAGGCATCATAAAAGGACATTTACGGGGTTCATAAAATTCAAATGACTATATTATTACCAAGTTTCACAATATGAAAAGACAGACGATGAAAGGAAAAATGAAATACATGGAAGCAAATTGAAATTGATCATCAAAAATGCTAGAAATAAGAACCCTAAAAACTTCACCGGTAAACCAATTAGAATTATATTACAGCTCAAATGATTACTATAAAACCTGATACAATTTCATATGAGATTTCATTTTTCTATTTTCCCAAGTAAAAGAGCTTAGCCACGTTTACTTAAAATTCTTGTCATTTATCAAGTGTCTGGCAACCTAAAATAAATCAGACTCTGAAATGGTTCTGAAATATAGTTATTCAATAGGATTGTGGTTAATTGGACTAAATTATGTGCCCCTTAATAATTCTTTATCTAGTCACTGAAACGAACAAAAAGCAATCATTTTTATCTATGGTGTTACTTATCAAAAGTCATCCTATCCTTACCTCTCTTTTGCAGTTACTTCAGTTCTGTGAAATGGAAGCAGAACCCTATCCACAGCTTCTCTGCTGGATATCAACTGTGAAATGTTCAAAGAGACCACAGCTATAAAATGATACCCTCCAGTAGTCTACCAACCACCAAAAGAATCCTTTCTCATTCACATCAGCACTTTTTTTGTCACTTTGGTGCTAACTTAGAAGAGCAATCACTTCTTTTAATTATATGACTGTAATGTTATTTTTCCCCTTGACACACATAGCCTGACATTTTTCTAAGCAACCCAATAACAATGCTATTTCTATAAACAAATTTCTTTGTGAAATTAAAGCTCATACCATGAGAAAACAAAGATGAGTTTTTGAAAACATCGTAGACTTTATTTTTAGAGCAGTTGGAGTTTAAAGAAATATAAAGTAGATTTTTGCACACACCTTTTCCCCCTCATCCAGTTTCCTCTTTTATTAACATCTTGCATTAGAGTGGTAAATATTTTACAATTGATGAACCAATGTGACTGATTATTATTAAGTAAAGCCCATAGTTCATGCTAGGCTTCACTTTCCGTGTTGTGCAGCTTGGTGAGTTTTCAAAAGTGTAAAATCATATAGCCATCATAGAATCAAACACAAGCTTCGCTGCCCTAAAAATCTGTGTTCTGCTAATTCATCCTTTCTCCAAACCTCTGGTCATCACTGATCTTTTTACTGTCTCTGTAATTTTGACTTTTCTGTAATGCCATATAATTAGAATCATAGCTGCACAATGTAGCTTTCACAGACTGGCTTCTTTTACTAAGGAATTTAAGGCATTTAAGGGAACTTCATATGTTTCTGCAGTTTAACAGCTTTGTTTCTTTATGGCTGAAAGAAATTGCATTACACGGGTGCACTGCTATTTGTCTGTACACCTACTGAAACAATCTTGGTTTCATCTGTTGAGGTCCAGAAAAAACACACCAAAGTATGACTCTTTGACTTGCTGGGCACTTTGAATTAAAGTAGATCAGAAGGCCCTAAAACCATGGTCTCTCTATCCTGTGCCCCGAACCAAGTGCAGGGAGGGCCTGTCATTTCCTCATCTGAATGGAGAAACATCTTCCAAAAGAAATGAAATTGGTTTAAACTCCCTTCCTCAAGAATCTTATCAAATGACCCAGAAAGATTAGCCACCAGAGAAGACAAGAGACTAAAAGTCATGACCAATCCCTGACAGCCTTTCATCTGTTCTTCTGGGGGAAACTCCAAGAGATTTCCTGAGAGACTTAACTGAGTAACTTAACTGAGTAATAAGTGGCTTTTGGTTCAAAGTGCAGCTCCACCCTCACCTTCCCTCACCTGACCCCAGAACCCAGAGGAACTTTGTCACAGTCTATTGTCTGTTCTCCAGACTTATTTATTTTCCCTAAAAATCACTTATTATTCTTCTACAATGACCTAAATTCACCATCACCTTCTTCCCTTTGGAGAGGGTATATCAGTTTCAACAATATGACCTTTCTTGGAATTTCATATTTTATCTGATTCCTGTATACATGTGCATGTTAATAAATTTAGATGCTTTTTCTCCTGACAACCTGTCTAGGGATAGTTTATTCAAGTGGACTAAGAGTCTGAAACCTTCCAGGGCGGTTGGGGGTGAAAATTCCCTTGGCCCCTACCACTTCCATATCTTGCAACAATGATAAAGCTGCTATAAACATGTAGTTGAAACTTTGGGGTAGACTTAAGTTTTTAATTCATTTGGTAAAAATACCAAAGAGACCAATTGCTTCATCATATAGTAAAACTTTGGATTCATAAGAAATTTCCGAAGTGTCTTCCAAAGTGGCTATCCACCAAAACTGAATGAGAGGTCTTGTCCTCCACATTCCAACCAGCACTTAGTGTCATTAGTCTTTTGGCTCGTTGCCATTGCAAATGCAAAATGGTAACCCATTATTGTTTTTACTTGCGATTAATACATATGATGCTGAACAATTTTTAATCTCCTTATTCATTCCAGATCTAGATGTGTTTGATGCTAAATTCTATCAACTATTTGAAGATGAAATGATACCAATTCTCTTTTGTCTGTTTCAGAACATAAAAGCAGAATGACTATTTCCTAACTCTGTCTTTGAGGCTAGCATTACTCTCATACAAAAACCAGACAAGTACATCACAAGAAATGAAAACTGCAGACCACTATCTCTCATGAGCAAAAGTGCAAAAATCCCCAAGAAAGCTATCAAATTCAATTCCATCACATATAAAAATGATTATGCATCACAATCAGGTAGAATTTATTCCAGGTATGCAAGTCTGGTTCAATATTTGAAAATCAATTACTGAAATCTATCACATTAATATGTTCAAAAAGAAAAATCACATGATCATATCAATAGAGGCAGAAAAAGTCTTCAACAATATTCCACACCTACTTATGATGCAAATTCTCAGCAAACTCACCTATGGAGAGTCCATCAAAGACATTCTTCATCTCTAGGTAGTGCTTTTTATTTCTGCCATTTTCTTTTTATTCTTTCTTGGAGCTGTATCTTTATTTTATATCACCCATCCATCCTTACATATTATCTACTATTCCAATTAATGCCCTTAGAATAACATAGTTTTTTAAAAATCCAAGTCGGATAATTCCAAACTCTCCACCACATCTGTGACTGAATCTGATGCTTGTTTTGTCTCTTCAGACAACATATTTTGCTTTTTAGCATCACTTGCCATTTATTGTGGAAATATAGACATGATGTTTCAGGGGAAAAAACTGGTGTAAACAATACCTCATATAGGCACTCTTATGTTTTCCTGGCAGGGAGTCAGGTTGTGCGTAATGTTTTCTGTAGCATTCTTATTTTTGTCCATTTAATGCCCTTTTTTTTGACTCCTCTGATGTTATTGGGTTTCTGTAGAAACTTCTCCTTACTCCTTGAATAGAGTCTGAATTTCTCAGTTTTTCACTGATGTGGTGATAAAGGGTTTGAATGGAAGCATCTTAGAATCCACAGTCTTTACAGAGCATTTGCTCCTGGGCTGTGTTACAAGTGTTTCTTAGCTTTGTATTCCCCATCTATATGAGACAGGAACACTGGGGTGGAATGAGGGATTACTATTTCTCTTCCTCCAGGTCACTTATGGGATGCAAAAGCCCAAGTCAGCTACGCTCTAGTAAAACGTTTTCCCTGGAGGACAGACTTTGTGAGTAAAGCCGAGTACTCTGGGCTTACTTGAGACCAGTTAGTTATGCTCTCCCAGGACCAGAAAGCACAAAGCAATTTTTTTTTATCTTCATTTTGAGAACCTAGTGGAACTTCTGGAGGTAAAACAGGAAATTATATCTCCCTTAAGGACAAATGTCCAGATCCCCAGCAGTTTTCACCTTTCAAGTTGGTCCATACTTAGCAATTAGTCAATTATCCTTGAAGAGTTGCTGGGTCTTAGGGTGACTTCTGCAGCCCATAAGCAGTGATTCTCTGTGTTTGCCTATCTCTCCTGCTTTGGGGGCAGCAAGTTGCCCTGGAATCTCAATTCTCTGAAGAATCTTAGAAGAGTGATTGACTTTTGGGTTGCTCTTATCTGGTAAGGATTTGTGTTTCTGGCCTAGATATCTTTCTAGTTTCCTACCTTGACATCTTAAACACAACATGCTCCAAACTGATCTCTGGATAGTCCTCCTTGAAATCTGCTATGGTCACTGTTTTCTCCATTTAATTGATGGACACCCTTCTTCCCATTGTCCCTTGGGGAAAAAGAGTAACCTCACTGATGTCATCCTTTGATTTTTTTCTTCCTTTAAAATATATCAAATCAATCATGAAACCTGTTTGATTAATTTTTAAAAATAAACCCCAAACCCAATAACTTCTTATTACTTTTATTACCACCACCTTGATGTGAATGGCCAGGATCTTCGGGTCTGCATCACTTCCATAGCCTCTTGCCTGATATATCTTACTCTAACCCTATTTGCCTGTCCTCCCCACCACCAAACTCCCACAGGGTCTATTTTGAGCATGGCAGCCAGGTTCATGGATGAAAATGTTTAATCTGGTAAAGATGATGATTCTTTGCATTTCATCAATTGATTTAATGCAATACTAGTCAAAATTTCAAAGAGTACAAATGTATCCAACATTTCATAAAAATGTAAAAGTTCCATGAATAGCCAAAAGCAATCTTGAAGAAGAGGAGGACACATAAAAGGAAAAGGAAGGTGAACTGGAAGAATAGGAAGAGGAAGAGAAGGAAGAAGAAAAGTGCAAGGAAAGTCAGGAAGGGAAAGAAAGCACAATGATAGAGAAGAAAGGGAAAATGGAAGGAAGCAGAGAAAGGAAGTAAAGAGCGATGAGTAAGCTTGCTTTAATATCTAAATTTATCATTCAAATTTGGTAAATAGTGTGCAATGGGTACAAGTGTAAGTTAACAGATTACTGGAAAGAGAGAGATTTACTTTGCTGGAGGTATATGTTCACATTTCAAGGAAGGGATGACATTCCCATGATGGTGACAGAAGATGACTCCATATACCTTGCTGCATTTAGAAATTGATCAATGGGGAAAGATGGACTTTTAGTAAACTGGAATGGTACAATGGGCTGTCCACATGAAAAAATAAAATAAAATTAGTTTACTTCATACTGGCCACAAAAGCAGATTCTAGCCAGGTGTGATGGTGTTCTCCTGCAATCCCAGCCCTTTAGGAGGCTGAAGCTGAGGAATCACAAGTTTGTCAGCCTCAGCAACTTAGCTCAACCCTATCTCAAACCCTGTCTCGAAATAAAATATAAGAGAAAGGGCTGGGATTGGCTTATTGGTTAAGCGCCCCTGGGTTCAAGCTTCAGTATCCCCCCCAAAAAAAAGGGTGGGGGTTGAATGTGTATCTCAGTGGCAAAGCACCCCTGGGTTCTACACCCAATACTGAAAAAAAAAAATAAGATTTTAGGCCAGTTTTAAGCTTCAAATACAAAACATAAAATTTTTAAAACTCTAACACTCCTTGGCCTATACCCAAAGGACTTAAAATCAGATTACTACAGTGATGCAGCCACATCAATGTTCATAGCTGCTCAATTCACAATAGCTAGATTATGGAATCAACCTAGATGCCCTTCAGTAGATGAATGGATAAAGAAACTGTGGTATATATACACAATGGAATATTACTCAGCCATAAAGAAGAATAAAATTATGGCATTTGTAGGTAAATGGATGATGTTGGAGACTGTTATGCTAAGTGAGATCAGCCAATCCCAAAAATCCAAAGGCCAAATGGTCTCTCTGATAAATGAATGATGATGCATAATGTGGGGGGGAAGGGTGGCAAGAATGGAGGAAGGATAGATAGCATAGAGG
>JAJEJO010052864.1:0-50265 GCA_020662805.1 Glaucomys volans | reverse complement strand
TTGTGTACAACCAGTGAAACAATAGCTGTACTCCATTTGTGTTCAATGAATCAATAAGTAAATTAAAAAAAAAAACTCTAACAGAATATAGAAGATTATAAACTTTGAGTACAAAATGATCACTTAAATAGGTTACAAAAGTATACACCATAGTGTGAGACTATAGAAAAGTTATTATTATTTCTGCACAATGAAGATTTCTGGGCTACAACATAAGCCCTGGGAGGTACATTATGTCTGAATAGACAGAACTCTGGAGAGATTTGCTTCCCAGGAGATACCTTCACACTTCAAGGAAGGGATGACACCCTGCACAGTGGAGACTCCCTGTGGGTCGCAAACCCAGGGACACTAGTCTGAGCTTCTCCCGAGAGATTCTATTTACATTATAAAGGGTAAGAAGCAAGGATTCTTCTCTTTGGGCTGCTAGGAAAATTCATTTGCACAGGAAAGGTAAAATTTCTCTTTGTATCTTAAGAGGGAGCAAAGACAACTGTTCCTCTTCTATAAAAGCTCAATCCTTATTCTTGTGTTTTGCTGCCTAGCATTCTGTCCCCAGTTTTTTCAACATGACATCTGGCTCTCAACAAGAAGGAGCACTGGGAAGTGGAGGAGTCAGTTCAGTTCTCACTATACATATGTAAGCAACAATATATCCTCTACCCAGTAGCCTTACGCTACCTGAGGACAACACAAACAACTATACTTATGAAAAATTCAGTGACAGAGGAAATTATTGATAATCTTAACAACATTAAAATTAAAAATCTTATAGAGTGAGATTAAATAAAGTCTAAAATACAGAGATACTCAATTTTAGATAAAATCTTGATTATTGACTGAAAACAGAGAGTTTAACAAGTTCATCCCAATAAGAGAAACTCCTACACTGTAAAAGACAGTAGTACCCATAAAGCTAAATCAGAGATAGTCATCTTTGACTTAATATTATAATCATCTTGAAAAAAATTTTAAATTGTGAATGCCCAGGTCTCACCCTAGACCAATTAAATCAGAACATTTAGGAGTGACATAAAATATAATATAATAAAAAATGCTTTTTAAAATCCTGCAAATAAATAAAAACTCAATAGATCCTAATAAGCTATCAAAATATATAAGCTATCAGTTCACAGGAAAAGATATAGGAGTATTTGCAATCTTACTAAAAATAAAACAAATGCAAATTAAACAAAACATAATATTTATCCTTTAGGTAAAGATTAACAAGATTGATAATAGCCATCATTTATGAGTCAGTGAGAAATGGAAACCCTTAGATATTTCTGCTATAGTTTAGAGGGAAAAAAAATGGTGATAATTATCAAACTGTTTGAACCAGTAATTTTGCTTTTTAGCACACAGAGGAAGCATGTAAAAATGTACGGCAGACTCCTTCCTAACAGCTCCACTTAACTAATGTGCCAGGTTAACTGACACTGTCCTATAAATCACCTGAGCTGATACAGGTGGCTGCTACAGGCTGATGAGCCTGCTTCCTTCTTGGACACTTAGACCCTCCTGCTCACAAAAATTAGGTTCATGTCAACTAAATCAGAGTGTTTATTTCCAAACCTATCATCCCACTGGATTTGTAATTCTAACTGTATAATTTTATTAAATAGTGCATGCTTTAAAAAAGACAATTGTTTCTGTTAAAAAAAAAAATTTGGATTTTTGGAAAAGACCTCAAAAACCCAAGGTAAGATAGAATAAGAAAAAAAAATCTAAAATTATTCTGCAATTAAATACCTTGGAAATGTGTTTAAATTTTCTCAGAACTTTCAACACAGACACACACAAAACAAGCCTGGATGTAAAAGTGACTGATGCCAAAGAAGCTGGCATGGGATGCTAATTAGTGTTAGTCCAATGGGAAATCAATAACTGTTAGCCCAGTATACAGAGTGGCAAAAAGATTTACTTTCTTTTGATCAAACTTATTCATCAATATCTTTACATATCATTTTTGTTATACTTCACTTAGAAGTCTTTGAATTATCCAACCGTAAATTCTGACTATGCTGGTATTTATTTTACCACATAACAATAACAAGTTGGAATCAAAATTAATGAAATATACCATGATATTGTGAAAATTAGAGTTATTTGAAATACCAGGAAAAGATACCAAAATAAATGCTAATTTGAAATACAGAAAAAATACAGAGTATTAAATAAAATACATTCCTGATTTTTGTGTAAAGAAAGTAGTGTTCGGGCTGGGATTGTGGCTCAGTGGTGGAGCACTTGCCTGGCATGCAAGAGGTACTGGGTTTGATGCTCAGCACCACATACAAAACTAAATAAAATAAAGTTTGAAAAAGTGGACATTCTTTAAAAAAGAAAGAAAGAGAAAGAAAAAGGTGCTCAAGTATAGATAAAGCAGTAGGTATCTAACCAGGAGAAATAGGCTCAAAAACTTCACATCAAACTAAAAATAGTTTGTCTCGGCCTTAGTTTTCTGTTTTTCTTGATGCATTTTATTATATAATTATATAATTTGTGGGAAAATTTGTTAGCATTTGTTGTCAAAGATTAACACCAGTGTACAATCCAATGTGTACTAATTGTTTTTCTAAAAATGCTGTGTATGTCAGATATTGTATTTGTGTCAGACTGATAAAATACATTTAAAACAAGAGACTTTCTCTATCACCTTTGCCTTTGGAGACTAGTATCTGAGCACATAAAGTTGCATGGCAGAGGTTTACACTTTGAGCAACCTGTCAGTCACTTAAATTGCTGATTAATTTTGTCTTGGCACCACTTATCATTTTAGATCAAGTACTTGATGAAATAATCAGTCATCTGTGCCGGCTCTGAGAAATTAGCAAGGGTGTTCATTTGTCAAAGTGTCAAAGCAGGTCTTTAATCCTTAAGTACTGTCCCATGTAGCTTGTGTCAACATTTCTCAACATTAAGAGGGTAACAGTCACAAAGCAGATAGAAACACAATTCCCATAGCAAGACCACCTTTGTACATTGTCCTCATATATTTTTCATTAGAAATTGAGTACAGGTAGATCTATAGACTGAGGTAATGAACCCATGCTGAAACTAAACTGTTCAGTTCTTTGTTTTTTGTTTTTCATTTTTTGAGTCTACTGGGTGAGAGGATATAGTTTAGTGGTAGAGCACATACTTGGTGTGTATAAGTCGTTTTGCTCAATCCCTAGCACAGAATAAAAAGAAAAGAAAGATTATTGGCTTTTTTTATTTAATAGAATTATTAAATAGAAAGCAAAGTGCCATTCCAGGTGTTGGGAAATGAGCCAGAAATTATTTCTAGAATGGAAGGTGGATATGAACATAGAGTGAGTACTTTGAAATCAAACCAACCCAATATTTATGCTTCAACATTTACTGAGATCACTATTTGTGTAAAATTTTAGCTCTAAAATTACAAAGGAACTCAATGACAGAAGTATGCAGAATTGGCAGTCACAAATGACAATCAATCAGTGTCAAACATCAAGATATTATCATTTGAAAAAAGAGTTATGCATCAACCCACAAGTAATCCAATCCAGGGTTTCAGAAGCTTTTCCAACAGAACACAGAATTTGTTCCAATGCAATGTACTTTTCTTTTCAAAAGAAATTCTGTTATTACACATTGTATTTTTATTTGACTGTGTTTGCAGTAAATTAGCAAAAATTTTACCCTTCTCATTTTTTTAACCTGTGTCCTAAATATTCTTCTCATAACAATATATGTAGATAAAACATAAATGAAGGTAAACAGGAATTTCTACTAGTCATTATTTGAAAGTACCTTAATATACTTCTGTAGAGTAAAAGAAAATGAAATATACTTTAAAAAAAGTACTACTCTTAAAAAGTACTAATTTCACAATTATGAAATATAAAATCAGAAATCCCAGAAGTGAGAGTGAATTGTTTTTGAAGTTCCAACTTCTACATGTTTTGAAAATCAGAACAACAAATAACAAGGCAAGAGTTGGGGAAACTGAATATAAATAGGTAGAACACGTCAGCAAGGAGAAGTGACACATAACGGAAGCTGACCCGATAAATAATTGTGTAAGCACCCATTTTGTTCCGGAAATCTAGATGCCCAAAGAACAAGATACCTACTGTAATGGAATTTGCTAATATAAACATTAAAATTACAAACATCCCTCAATGCACTGTTTTAGCTCTATTCTAAAGTCTGATATCTTATTTTCATTATTATTGAGTTTTAACTTTCCCCATAACTTATTCTCTTCCCCATGGATCGTTCAGAAGTCTAGTATTTTATTCCCAACTTATTTGGAGCCTTCTACATACATGCTATTGTCACTGGTTCCTGATGTAATTTCATGGTGGCCCAAAAGATAATTTCAATCTTTTTAAACTTAATGAAATTTATTTTGTGGTCCATCATGTGACCTATCCATTTTTATAAATGATCCAATAATATGCCTTTGAACTCTGTTTGTTGGATGAAAGGATCTCATTGAGGAGAATGAGAATAAAACAGAGTAGAAAGTACCACATTTTGTTTTCTGGGTGAGAGCTCCACTCACCAAAATGGAGGAAGAGGAGGAGGAGGAGAAGGGGTGGGAGGAGGAAGAGCAGCGAAGAGGTGTGCAGTATGGATGTTAGATAATCAGTGGGGCATGTACGTAAGGATGCTGTCAGAGAGAGAGGGTAATGGGCAGAGGCCATACACATCTCCTACTTTAGCCAAAGAAGAAACCCAAGTACAGATGTCTAGTAACAGATAACTATATAGATCTATCACTCAATTGACAGGTTTAGGACAGAAATATCATGAAAAGGAAAGCCAAGCCGGTCCAAATGAAACTATATATAGCAAGGGACACAGTTGTTTTCTGACTCCAATTTTGAATTTTTATTCGTATAACTTATGCATGATAATTTATACATTCTGGCTTAATGTTTCTGATCTTTGTTAGTATTGCTATATAGTAGTAAACAAATAAAGGAAAAGAGTTAGTAAGACAAGCAAACTCTAACAAATTTACTACAGGGAAATTACCTGACTTTCAAAATGTATAGACACACTTGCACGTATTATGTTTTTAAAAAGTAACAAATCTGTTTATCCAGAAAAATACATTTCCAAAGGTGCTCCTTCTTAGAGGTATTAAAAAGCAGGACACCTCTGTTGGGGGAGATCTTTCTTTTCAAAAAAATCAAATCTAGAACTTAGTGGAAGAGGAGATGGTGAATTTGCTGCCCAAACCAATCAGCTGGGTGATGTTTGGGAAAGAGAGGCCCCAGGCACAGGTCTTCACATGGAGGTTACAGAAGCCCTATCTTATCTCTCCCTTTCTTTTTCTTTTTCCTCTTTGTTTTGTTTTGTTATTTTGAATCACGACTATGAATAATTTTCCCAGGACAATAAGAAGTATTAATCATAGTCTCCTTAAGCAAATATGCTTAAAGTCCTTGAAATCACAAGGCAATTACTCTGGGCTTGGGAGTAGTGACATCTAATTAGAATGTTCAATTAAGTTCAGTAGTGATACGACACTTGTTTATACATTCAGACTCGTTTCAGTAAAGTAAATTTAACCACAGGTATTATTTACTTTGTCACCATCCATTATAATAAAATTATGAAAGAGATTTTGAGATTAGATGAGGCTAAATAACTTCCCCTGACTTCCTGTTGAAAGAGAGGAGGAGGAGGATGAAAGAAGAACACCAAAAGACCAAAATTTATGACTTCCTTGGAAACCAGCAATATTACTCTACACTTTGTTAGTCCTCAGAAAGAATTTCTGCTAATCAAAGAATTGAACTCTCGAAAACAAACTAGCAGAGCCCCACACTGTTACTACTGTAATATAGAACATTTGCAGAGTCCAAAGATGTCCCAACTTTCTTCCAGTTCACTTTCTTTTACAAAGATTTTCTTTGTTTCTTCTCTTATAGCAAGAGAACTATGCATATACCCAATTGAAGGCATTAATTCATAGCTAGTTTGCACCTTTTCAACATGGATTGGGGCTCGCTCACTCACTTTTATCTTTTTGCAAAGGGAATGCCAAAGTGTGAATTAAAAAAAGAAAGAAGAAATTATAAACAAAGTTCTATAGATTTTAGTGGGGAGATTAACATATATAACAAAAGTTCAAAATGAAACAAACATCTGGGAGGTATGAGGTTGACATACCATGTGCAAGTGAGTCATGAGAGTCATTATGGTGATGTACCAACATAGAAATAGGGAAACTCAGGAAGGGGCATTGTGCTGAATTTTTTGCAACCATTGCCTCTCAACCTAGGAAGGTAGTATTGCTGATCCTTGAAAGGAAATTAGGGAACCCTAGGGCAGCAGTAAAGACAAATCCATTGAAAGAATCATTTGCAATTAGCTAGGATTCTAAGACAGTCAATGCACTGAAGCAAAAGAGATGTCATCGGACCAGCTGTCTCAATCAGCTGGTGCATTGAGCTAAAGGCTACATCTCCAAAGTTGTGCAGATCCCAAGATTTCTCTAGCAACTGCTGGAGTTGAGTCTTTATTTCTAGAAAAGTTACAGGTAAGAATGCATTCTACTATCATGCATTCTAACCATTCTGTCTCTACTTAAAATATGCCTTCCTACCTGAGTTCAGGACAGGAAAACTTCTGTGGGCCATTTTAGTGTCTTTAATCTTTGACTTTATAGAAATCCTCTTTTACCTTTAAGAAAAGGAAGGAAATTTAAGAAGTGTGGTTAAGGTTGTTACTTGTCAAATTCCTTAGTGTATTTCATTATCATCTTCTGATTGGATGGTGGAAGAACAGTAGCTTTTTAAAGAATAGTTCTAGCTCGTCAAGAACAAATGCACATACTCAGTCGAGGTGGCTTCTTGGTCTCTGTATACCACTGCTCTCCTCAATCAGTACGACTCTATGTAAGGATTGTACCATTGCCATGTCCACAAAGTTTGTAAGTGGTAGAACTGGCATACAACTTCTGACAGGAAAACCCAAAATTTCAATAACAACTTCAAATATCTTCTCTATCATAAGATTCCGTATAATACAACAATTATTTCTATTGCTGTATTCAAATAATACTCCCAGAGGTATTATAAATTTTGTCTTTTTGAACTTGATGCTTTTCTCATTTTAAATAATATTATGAGTTTTTAAAATATTTTTTGATATTTCTACGTTATCTACTACCTTCTTGCAAGTCCGATGTAGAATACTGAATATGGAATAGAATATCACTTCAAATGATACTGACAATCCTAAAATATAAGAATATTTTTATGATTATATAGATTTGGATATATACTATTCCTGCTGAACACATCATTATTTTAGTATTTAAATACTCTTTTCTACTTCTTCTTTTACCAATGTCAGCATAAAAATCCTTTCTCAATGTCAATGTCACCTAAACCTTTAGTAAATTTATGAAGCTGTTTTAAGTTAACAAATTCCTTAATTCCACACAATTTCTACATATTTACCCGGTAGATTGACACGATCACCTCTAATCCCACTGAAACTTATTCAGGACATCCTGAACTTCCAGCCTTATACAAGAGTCAATTGCTAAGGATGACATGACTTCATTATAGGGTAATAAATGTACATTATTCCTTATTGTACATAATTTGAGAGATTCAGCCTAAGAGGTGATCTTATGTAGATACAAAATGTGTGGCCACCGTGACACATTGAGAATGTTTAGGGGGCAAAGAGAAAGGCTAAATGGGTAAAAACTAACAGAGTGATGAGCTGAAGAACAACCAAAGAATGGATCACTACCTAGAAGAGCAAGCCTTGGAGGGCCTGAAATTTCAAAGACAAAACATGGGGAAACTCAAAGAAAATGAAGCAATGTCTCATTGAAAAAGAGTAGAAAGGAAAAGAGTTCTATTATGAATATGGTCACATCATAATATAGTAATAAATATTTAGGCCACCGCAGTCTTCAGATGTTTTATTACTACTTGGCAAAGCAAATGATTCTTATCATCCTATTTTGTCTTCTCTTCCTCCTCCCTAACTATGATGCCCTGCACTGCACCCAGTGAGGGTTTATTATGTTGAATTCTGCCCACTGGCTTCATTAGAGAAAGAGCATTATACTTTTTCTTCCATCTTACACGATTATCTTTTTCATCAAAAAGAATGATTTGATCTCAGGCAAGTTCAGAAGCAAGACTTCAAAGGCAAGAATAAAGTGCTCTTTTTCTGGGTTTGTTCGCCTGTTCTAAATCCCTTTATGTGCTTGAGAAAACAAAAAACAAACTTTATTATTAATAAATACTGGTCAATAATTTTTCCTCTCTCACTTAAGGCCTCCACGCCTTACTGCAAAAACATGTTCTTAACTATTTTTAAAAATAAAGAAATCAAAATCTTGCTACTGAGTTTAAGAGGTTATTTTTCTGTGCAGGGGATGTAGCACAGCGGTAGAGCATTTGCCTAGAATGCATGGAACCCTGGGCTCTATCCCCAGCACAGCATCAACATCAAAGTTATTTCCTTTTATTATCAATAGAAATTATATAAAAACCAATTAGCAAGTTCCATGTAAACAGACTCTATTGTTTATTCTCTTGCAATTCATAGGACAATTATCACAGAAAAATGGAGGGTTTTTCCTAATGAACAAAAATATCTCAGATCAACTCACTAAGAGTCTGTGAATCATTCAAATAAATTAGGCTCCTCAGTGCTAGGAACCCTAGGAGTACAGTGACTAAATACATTGATTTCTTTTTTTAATTTGTGTCCTAACCAAGCTCTCTAAGAAAAATGAAATTATTTTAAGTTCAGTTTTAATGACACTGGATTTTCTTTTCTTTTTTTTCACTAATAATGAATGATTATTTTCTTGACCCATACACATCAGTTGCAATTGCATTATGGATTTTTCTTGTAAGCACAACTGTTATGTCGTATTCAACAGACATATATATTTATAATGACTCATTTGTGTTTAGCTCATGATAGCCTGAAAATACAGGAATCTTGATTCATTGCCATTTGCCACATCATGATTGATTCCTAACATTTCCTATCTGGACAAAAGATCACTTATCTGCAGTTTTCAAGTCCTGAATGGAAATAGCCATCTCTGGTAAATCATTTCATTTCCTGAGGACTGTATTTATTTGAAAATCAATGTGTTTAGATGACTTCCAATTCTTGTGGAATTTTCTATTATTATAGATAAGATTCAATATCATTACCTCTTTCAACCCCCAAGATAGATAATATGTTGAATTAAAATTGCAAAGAGTACATAGATTCTTGAGTTCAGAGTCATTCTTAATAATAGAGGTAGGAATCGAGAAACTTGTAATAAGAATTTAGAGGCTTCTTTTGCCAAGCACTGACTCTTCACTTTGACCTACAAATAGCCAATGGGTAACTAAAAGTAGGATTTTTAAAAATTGGCATCTCCGCCTCCATTTTTCATTCTCTCCTGAATTTCTTTCTCTCCTTGGATTTCAGGAACAACATGTCTGATTGTTAAACATATTGCAATGAGCCGAAACTACCCCCAGATAACATCAACTTTCTTGTAGCTCTTATCAATGTCGCTGCCAACATGGTCTCCCCTGATCAATCCTGAGCTGAGGACCAACCAGGCCACAGTTTGATCTAGACTTCTAACATGCATACTTTTGTACCCTTTCCCTATATAATCTGAGAGTTCATGTCAGTATCTCCAAAGACAGGGATTAGGACACAGGTCTCCTACTCTTCCCAAAAGACTATACTGATTAAAGTTCCTTTCCTGAAGTCATATCTTCAACTGGCATCTCAGGATGCCAACAGAACCAAGTCTGTTGGAGACCAGCAGGGCTGAGGCCTTCATCCTAAAGTCTTGGTAACAAAATGGTCCTTGGAAAGACTGATAAAAGTGTGGCTGAGGGTTCCACAAATGTCACCCACTGTAGCTGCGTGCCAGACATATTCTAACACAGAGGGAAGAAGAGACATGAAAGTCAGAAAAGTTAGGGGGAAAAACTACCCACTGGCCAGGAATGCCTTATAGCCAGTTAACTCAATTCCACTCTTTAGCAAATTGCTTTTCACTATTTAATCATTCTGCTCATATTTTAGTATCATATTTACTCGGTACAAAAGAATTCCCTAATTGTATTTGTTTAAATCATCTCAGAAATCTCCAGTGGGATCTGTAAACTACAGCCAAACCCATGTTCCTCAAAATCATTGCTGCATCAAGCTACTTCTCTTGCTCAAGAACCCCTGACTCCCTGATGCAAAGAACTTACACTTCCTCTTCTTTTGGAATATAGTTGTTGCACAAGCACAGGCAGTCCCTACCTTTCAGGAAGATTCTGGTTCTAAATACTCATTCACAAACTACAAAATGAGAATTCAGGGTTTATTGCCCCATAGGGTTAAAAATTGTACCTAGTGAAACTGTTACACTAGAGCTCTTGCTTGTTTCTGAGAGAAAATGTGTTTGTCTGGTGGTTGGATTTGCAGTAAATTGAATCACAGGTCCTTGTTAGTGTGAGGGAAAATTATCCTGCACTAACCTGGGAGAGTGCAGCTGCTTTCTGAAGCAACTGAAGAAGAGGAAGAGGCAGATTATGGTCCCTCTGGTGTGTGGTCCCACCGGGGCTCACTGGGGATCAAAGGAGACAAGATATGTGTGGGAGGATGGATAGGGGTTTTCCTGTTGAGGGAGGCTGGAGGATTGTTAGGTCCTGACACAATATCAGTGCTGGAAACAAAGCTGTGCATACAGCAGGTGATTATTTTAATAATATCAATGGGAATATGAAGCAAACCTGTCATGCCAAAGAAAACGCTTTCTGCCCACAGCAGGGATTAAGTACGCTTACCAGAGAACTCTTTCAATTTCATTGCTGTCTGGAGCACAAGTTTCCATCCTCCAAGGGATAAACTCCCTGAGAATCAGTAAATGATAGGAGACTCCCTTCTCCTATGTTTGTTTGTTTGTTTGTTAACCTGCTGTTGGCCTTTTGCTTCTCTAGTATCAATCAATTCATTCTTCCTTCAGTCCTTTATATTCAAACCTTAAAAATTTCTTCCAGGGAAAGTTGTGCCAAAACAAATATTAAGAAATCTCAGTGTTAACTTGAAAACATGCTTTGAATGAGAGGAATAATTTTTTAAAGAGAGAGAAGGGGAGATACACACACACACACACACACACACACACGCACGCACACACATGCCACACACACACACACACACACCATCTGGGGAAAGAGAATAACCTGGAGATTAACAGGAAAAAAAGAAAGTCACATAGACACATCATACACCTTTCCCAATGGACTCAGGGAGGAGAGTATAGCAAAATCATAACTACCCCTTCAGCTTGAAAGTGAATTGTACCAGAAATCCATTTCTTGTCTAGAAGTTTTGAATCACTTTATTGATTCCTGTTGGATTTTTTATGGGAATTCCAATGCAATGTAGTACATTTCATTGTTTGAAACTATTTGAGTGGAGTCTTGAGTTTGTTGCAGCTGAATAAACAAACAAAAACATTGTTTTTTAAATTGCAATTTCCCTAAACATTAGGGGGTAGAAGCAAACCCTATGCACAGAAGGGTCAGTAAGTAGCTTGTTGGTTCTCCAGGTAGAACATCAGAACTTCACCTTTTCCTCCTTTCTTCCTCATGTTAAAGAAAGGAAGGGCTACTGCTGGTTCTGCCTTTAGCTTTCTTCCTCAAGCTTTAATTGTCACCCTGACCCCAAGGTCTGCACAGAGAGAGAAAAATCCAACTGCTGCACAGAGCTGAGCTACTGTGAAATATTCCTTTGCTATGTCCTTGGCACAATCTTCTCATTTTCAACCCCCTTGACAAATTCTCTGAACTATCTCCATTGTCAAGCACCCACCAGTAAACCAGCTCTTGTCCCTCTTTGCTCCTACCCAAGTGTCTTTAATCTCTTAATCCACAGGGCTTTCCCCAAGATCTCCCTAGGCAGAGACCCTGCTGACTCAGAATTGAGAATAATTCATACTTTGTACTTTCAGTTGAATTATGTTTTTCCTTCTTAAGCTTCTGAACCAGATCTCCAGATGGATCTAGGTCACTCCCAAACCAGCACCAGTGGCAAAGTTCTTTCATTTTCCCTTCAGGAGTATTGGTTTCCACTACTTATCACACTCCCTTGTCCCCCTATCCATCCCCCCTCCCTTATCAACTGAAATGAATTTGCCCTCCTACAATCACTCTTACCACCAATGTCAACCCCAAACATATTGCGAGTATATAGTTTAAATGTTTGCCATTCCTACTCTTTACTTCAAGATAGAATCTTTCGGTTGGTAACTCTATGAATGACCAGCTAGTACTCACATGAGAAGACAACTCAATCTTTCAATAAGCATGTAATGAATGCTCTCTATGTCTTAGATACTATGATGAAACACACTAAATGTTGAAAATACCATTGTCCTTAATTATATAAAAATCATCTTCATGTCAATATCATGAAGTGACAGAGCTTTAGTTATATATTAATACCAATATTTAATATAAAACTTGTTAAAGTTAGCTAAAATGTGTAGTCCTATCATTTTCTTTGGTCAATGATACATTATTTTTCTTAGTTTGAGATAACTTAGTCAATAATAAATGTACCATATTGTGCATATTCACATATTATTTAGAGTTCATATTTTCCAGGAAAACAAAAGACAGTCTTTAAATTTTATGAAATACATACATTTTAGATGGAGATAAATATTAATTCTATGTTTAAGCTAATCTATACAAATATACCTACAAGAATTATTTCTATATATTATCTCCAATAGCCAGGCTGATTTAACCCTCCTAAATATTACAAATTAGATATTTGCTGTCTAGCTTACAGAATTTCTAGTACCACTAAAATTAACAAAGCATCATTTTATCTCTGCGAATTTGTATCCCTTATTTCTCTGTGAAGAAATGAGGGAGAAATAATAAATCATAACAGTGATCAGCATTTAAAAGTGAAAAAGAAAACATCCCAAACATCCCATAGTGCTTTACCTTTCTTTCCAACCAATTTAACCTGAATTCCTAGGTTACAATATGAGAAGATTTCTTGTTCTCTGCTAGGGTCACTCACACAAACCATCCTGCACCACAGCTTACTACTTTATTTGATTAAAGTATGAGCAACACATACATGTAAGCAACATTCCAGGGATCAGAGAGGTTTTTTCGTTACCAGCACTCAGAATGAAATAACTCCTAGCTGTAAGGCATTGAATGTTTCTTTGTAGATAGATAATTACAAAAATTATCACTTTGCTTCTGCTGAGAGCTGCCTGATACCTTAATACATAGTGAAGTGAAAATTTTTTAATTGTCACTATTTTAAAGGGTGATAATTTAAGTTGTTACCCAGAGGATCATGTGGTCCCATCAGTTGCCAAGATGTGATGCCAGTGTACACCTGAGGATGAATACAGAGGTTGTCATGGCAACACTGAAATTCGGAGAACTGCTGAAAAGGTTCAAGTGTTGCTGTGAATCCCAGGAATGTGAGTCTAATGGTTTCTACTTGCAGATCTTACCAGTCACCTGGTTAGAGCATGACCAGCAAAGAGCAGTCAGGTTTGGGACTATGCCTTTGCATCTCTCTGCTTCTCTGACCAGCTGAGTTTTTTCTTCTCTTCCATCATCACTGTCACTTTGAGCATTTGGAAAATATTACTATCTAGTCCACATCAAGATGGATTTTTAACTTAGTTTATAACAGTAGGTAATTTGAGAAAATCTACGTAACTTAACCACAAATGCGTAAAATCTGGAATGTATTAGAAACATAGAAATTGATACCAAAGATTACTCTACATGAAAATAAGTTGTCTATTTTTCCTCTGGAGTATAGAAAATACAAGTGAGACAAATTATTTTATCGACCTATTTAACATTTAAGAACTGTGACCAGAAAAATCTGTTGTTGATCTTACATCTAAGTGAATGCACATTTATAAATGAATGTGAGAGGCTTTGAAAAACAAAGATCTAATTTATCTTTCTCCAAAAATGAAGGAAAGAAGAAAATATCTCATAGGATTTCGATTAGCAAGGTACACAGTTTATACACCTTATTCAATAATATTCAACTAGAAAATACTTTCCTAGAGTTTTTGTGACGTGGGTCATATTGTACTTTCTTACCAAATTGCTTTTCAAAATGTTTCCAAGGCATCAAACCCTGAGTGCTAATTATGAATCGGCTACTAGTATATTTATTCTTAGAAAACAAAAAATAAAACAGAATAATCATGTATTCTTGCACCAAAAATCTGGTTGTGTATAAGGCACTATTCTAAAGTGTGGCCATATACCCATAACAACGTTTCAGTTAGTGAGGGACCACGTGGGACAGTGGTCCCAAAAGTTTAAAATGGAGCTGAAAAATTCCAGTGACCAGGTGATTACGGACAAGTCAAAATACAACACATTGCTCACTTGTTGATAGCTGTGAACACACTTTTAGATAGATTTTAATACCAGCATATTAAGACAGGCTGCAGTATTCAGTACAGCACTGGGCTGTGCAAGTTTGCAGCCTATCAGCAACGGGCTGTAGCTGATAGCTACATATAGCCCAGGTGTGTACTAAGGTATGCCATCTAGGTCTAAGTACACTCTATGATGTTCACACAATGACAAAATCACTAATGATCCATTTCACAGAGCTTGTCCCCATCTTTGGTCAACACGTGACTGTGTATGCATTTGACTACATTGTTGGTGGTGGTTTTTTTTTTTCAGAAGGAAAGTGGTAAGATTCAGCAAAGGTGAAAATATGAGCCTATAGGTAAAATTGAGGTTGAACAATGTTCAACAAACAGCCTGGAGAAGAGTAAAGGACAGTTGAGTAATAAAATGTTCCTGGAAGGTTTCAGGGAATGAATCCAGGCAAATAGGTTTTGATCATGTTGTAAAAGGCATTAAATGTTTTAAGAAGGGGTGTGGCATCCTCGTATTTGTAACTCCTGAGTGGGTGTTGAAATTAAAACAGAGAAGATTAGAGCTGGGGAGACCAAGCAAAAGAAAATGAATAAGAACAGAGCCTATAGGAGTGAAGAAAAGAAAATTTGACTATAATAATGCAAATACTAATATTTTCCAAGAGTCTTGTGTGCATTCCAAGCCTGCTGCTTTTCAAACCAGGGTCTTGTTTCATCTGCCCTGGACTCTTCAGGCAGTACTCTATTATCCACTCCTATTCATAGATGAGGACATGGAGGCACTGCAAGTTTGAAGAAGGTCACACAACAAAGAGATTTTTGAATCATCTGACTGATTCCAGAGGCATGCCCATTAAATAACTGTAAAAAGACTGAAGAGGAAAAAAAAAATGAATGGGTTTAGCAGCAAATCAGTCCTCTCAATCTTTCCTTTCCTATCACAGTATCATTTTCATTAAACATTTTCACTGAAGTAGAGAAAGTAATGAATTCCTTGCAAAGCTTTTAATTAATTTCACAGGATAATGGGGAAACCATGCTGTAGTTTAATGGAGATTCATTAACTATAACTATGATATTTTACTCTTTCAGAGGCTAAGAGAGATTCATAATGTTTTTTCTAATTTTATCTTCTCATCTCCTGCATGTAGCACAGTAGACTAGGCAGACACAATGCCTTTTTTCAGCTCAGATGTCAACTGGCCCAATCTCTTGTCTTACACTTATAACCTGAGATCCAGCTTAGCCAGGGTCTTAATAAAATAGGGCATGAAACTCATACCTTCTGACTTCACTGAACTCGGGATAATTTGTATAAATGGTTCATTTATTTTAGGAGAATACTTACAGGAATAGTACAGGAAGCTGACACTATAAATATGAATAACTTAGCAAGTTTATTTGTGCTTGTTATAAGGTGTAATTTTTGCAACTTGTTTACTAAAACATTTTGACTTTCCTTAGTTCTTCATGTTCACATATTTATATTTAAATCCACACACATGTGAAAATGAAAAAAAATAAAAATTTGCCAACAGGTGCTTCTCTTGCCTGTGTTTTGATTAATTATATTGCATTTAATTACCTTCTGGCCCCATTAGATCCCATTGGGAACTACCAATAACAGAAAGAATTTTGTCATTGCTTTTTTGAGAACGAAATGTTTTCTCCCAGAGAATTTCACATAGGAAATATGCCAGTGAGATTCTGTTTGGCAAGTTGTCAGTGTTCAGCTTTGCTATAGGTAGCACTTAAGTTTGTGTCATGAAAGGGACCAAATGGAAGGGCCTGACTTTCCTCCTGTGAAGCCATCAGCAGTGCTCTTAAAGTACTGGTCTAAACGTCAACAAACCTTTTTAATCAGGACCCAGTAGTGAAATGTATCAATCAGTGGGCATCTAATGTTATCAGACTTCACGGAGTGCCAAATTACCAAACAAGTATTTAGAACTAGGTTTATTCATCCATCCAGCAGAGGACACACCTTTTTTTATTGGGGTCAGGGGGCAGTACTGGGGATTGAACCCAGGCTTGCTCTATCACTGAGCTGCTGAGCTGCATAGCTGCATCCCCAGCCCCTTTTTATTTTATTTTATTTTTTAAGTTTGAAACAGGATCTTGCTAAGTCACCAAAGTTCAAACTTGTGATCCTCCTGCCTCAGACTCCCCAGTGGTTGGGATTACAGGTGAGTGCCACTACACCCATCTGGAAGTCCCACTAGCAGCTTTAATGACTGGTTGCTTCCTGAATGTTCTAATACTATTTATTTGTGGGTAACAAACCATTGTAGTGATGATATCCAAGTATGGACCCCAGATTGACTGGTGACTGGAATTATTCATAGGTTGATACTATATAAGGAGATTCTGTCAAAAAAAAAAAAAAAGATCAGCGTGTCTCTATGCATGCTATTTAGTTTAGCTGGCATTATGTATTTTAGGGCAGAGCCAAGACTTTCTCAATGAAGAGAGCAGTGCACTGATTTTCATTCCAGAGCAAACCATCTGCTCTTTGACTGGGACTTCAGAGAATTCCTTTCCGGTATAGTCCTTCTCTTTCCAGATGCAGGTCTAGGAGCTAGAGGCAATGCTAATGCTAGAAAGCAAAGTGGAAATAGAAGAATTTTGAAATGATCATTTTCTTGGCAAAGTGTATATGAAATTATAGTTAACATTTAGAAGTAAGCATTATGTGTTATGAACTGGAGAACATGCCTCCAGCTTTCCTCAGATTGAGAGTGACATTTGACTCTTCAAACTCTATTCAGTTTTTTATTATTAACTACATGTCCATGATTTCCAAGCTGAGAATCAAGCTTTAATTTGTATGAGTAAAGAAAAGAACATTCTCTTTTCATTTTTTCTATGGATTTTATTTTTAATTAAAACAGGATTTTTAAAAACATGCAAAACAATGATTTCTTAATTATTAAAAATTGTTCTGCAATGTTCTAGATTGTCACCCTAATGCAAACTAGTTACAACAGAGATGCAAGGTTTTAACAATCCTTTCAAAATGTATTATAGGTCTTGGCCACTTCTTGAGTCTCAAATCTATTTAATTTTATTTTTGTTTTCTTTTTCATAGAACAATTTAAAAACTGGAGTCAACAAAGTGTATAAAAATTTTGCTTTCACATCAATTTCAAAGATTAAAGTGAGAGTTTAATGGAGTGTGAGAAACAGCTTCAGTTCTAAAAAGAACTTTATTATCAGTTTAGAAGTCTTTAAGGACATTCCCTTGGGGGAAAAATAATCTAAGAAGAAAATTTAGACTCAATATTCTTATCTTTTTAAAGACTACTTTGTTGTCATGTTTTACACAGTCTTCTAGATTAATCAAACATTCCAAGACAATAAAATTGAATTGGAAAACTAGCACTGTTTTATAACTAAGCAAGGGCATTGCTATACTTTGTAGTTATGTAGTTTAATCTAGTTTTCCTCAACCAGGCACAGGTCTGAAAATCCATGAGTCTTTCTTGGAAATTATCTCATCCTTTCAATCAGAGGGTAAGTGGCTTGAAAGCCAGTGTTACTAATCAAAATAATATACTATGTGGTACCTCCTAAAAATGCAAACTTTTCAAATAGCAGTTCACATGGTGGGTTGCAGACTTTTGAGAAGATGAGTAACACAGATTCTAGAAGATTCTTAAGATCAACTAAAATAATCAAATACACATTTGTGCACATTTCGCACAGTGACTATGTACACCACTATAAACCATTAGTCAAAGCATCTGTTAATGGTGGAAAATTAGCAATATTGTTTGTCTGAAGACAACAAAGCTTGTGAAAATTACTCTGATTAACAGCTGTTGCAAATTATTTTTTTCATTGCATGTTGAGTTGTTTTCAGAATCTTTAAAAAAATCTTGAAGATGAGCTTTTAATTGAGCAAAACAATTTTAATAAATTCACACATAGATCTAGGTAGTTCTACAACATTTAAAGTGTATATTATTTGAGAAGAGAGATAATCAGCATCCCCAGAGGCAAAATTTTACTGCTCTATTTAACTTTCATGAAGTCTTATTTATCAGTTTTTCTTTTTATAACAATTGTGTTTTTGGTGACAAGTAAAAATGCTTCCCAACCCTAGATTCTGATATTTTCTTCTGCATTTTTTTCTAAGTTTTTTTTATAGCTTTACATTTAAAATTAAAGTCCAGAATCTAATTTGAGTTAATTTTTTAATAAAGTGCAAGATTTAGGTCATTTCATTTTTCCCCTAGGGATATGTAATGGCCTTAGCCCTATTTCTTCCATAGTCTCTCCTTCCCCACTGAATTGTTCTGCATCTTCATGAAAAAAAAAAAAATCAGTTGACTATTTGTAGACTTTTTTTTTTTCTATTTCTATATTCTCTTCCATTGATCTTTTTGTCCATTTCTCCACCAATGTCACACTGTTTTCATTATTGTGATGATATGGTAAGACTTAATATTGGGTCAATTGATTACTTGAGCTTTACTTTTTATCAGAATTGTTTTTATCCATCTCAGGACCTAAACATTTTGATTTAAATTTCAAAATATGCTTGTTTTTATCTACAAAAAAAGCAGCTGTGGAAATTTTCATAGGAAGTGTGTTAAACTTATGAATAAATTGGGGAAGAATAGAAGTTTTAACATAATAGAATACATTAAGTCTTCCAATCCATGAACACAGTATGTCACTGATCATTGGGTTTTTCTTCAACAACATTGATGATGTTCAGCACACAGACCTTATAATACTTCTTTGTTAAATGTATACCTCAATTCAATTTACCAGCTAATTGGAATTCATTCTTAAATTACTCTATGGATCTTTCTCACATTTGCAATTATGTCCTTCTTAGTAATGATGCAACTTCATAATCTGTTTGGAAATGTAAAATTCTACTCACTTCTGAGATACTCTCTCCTTCTGGTGCTGACAAATCAGAGGGAGAGAGCAGAAGGGCCACAGGGAAAATGAACCGTTCTATAGTACACTCCCAGAGACCCATCTTTCTCCAGCCATACTCCACCTGAATATAGTCACCATCCAGTTAATCCATTCAAACTAAGATGAACTTATTAGGTTGTAGTTCTCATAAGCTAATCATTTCATCTCTGAATAGTCCTGCATTAACACAGGAGCTTTTAGGGGAAACCTCATATTAAAACCACAACACCATGCATCTGATAAGGGATTAATATCCAAAATATATAAGGAACTCAACTCTACAGAAAGAAAAATAATTCAGTTTTTTTTAAATGAGAAAAGGATCTGAGTAAACATTTCTCAAAAGTAGGCATACAAATAGCCAATATGAAAAATGTTCAAGATCACTAATCACTAGGGAAATGCAAATTATATGCAAAGTAACACTATATTACTTTACATCTAGAGGAATGGCTGTTATCAAAATCTAGAGTGTTGGTAGGAATAGTGAAAGGAAAGATCCCTGTACACTGTTGGTTGGAATGTAAATTAGAATAGTAATTATGGAAAACTGCACAATAGAGCTAAAAGAAAGTTATCATATGATTCAGCATCCCATTTCCAGGTACTTACGCAGAAGATTTGAAATCAGTATGTTGAAGAAATAAGAAATGCTAAAACTTCCATGTTCAAAACATTAATAATGCTTTAAAAGCATTAATCATGCTTCTATATTGAAGAATTACTTGCAATAATCAAATTATAAAATCAAACAAAGTATCAATCAAAAAATGGGTGAAAAAAGAAAACATACTCTAAACATAATGAGATGATATTCAGCCATATAAAAGAAGAGAATTTTGTCATTCACAATAATGTGAACAGAATTCAAAAAGCTAAGAGAATTAATCCAGGAACAAAAAGGAAAATATTGCATGTTCTCACTTATATATGGAATATAAAATTATCAAACTCAAGGAACCAGAAAGTAGGAGGACTGCAAGTTCAAAGCCAGCCTCAGCAAATAGTGAGGGTAAGCAATTTAGTGAGATGCTGCCTCAAAATAAAAAATGAAAAAATGAGCTGGGGATGTGAGTCAGTGGTAACGTGTCTCTGGATTTAAAACCCTGGTACCAAAAATAAAATTAAATTAAAATAAAAATAAAAAACAAAAGAAATAAAAAAGCAAAATAAGAAAGAAAGGCATATGGTAGTGACTGGAATCTGTGGGGACAGGAGGAGGACTAAGATGATGGTGAGAGGACACAATTTCAAAGCCTGAATGAGCAGAAAGGTTTATTTTTATTTTTTAGTTTCATTGCACAGCATGGTGAATAAAGTAAATAATGTATTATACAGTTCAAAATTGCAAATAGAGTAGATTTCAAATGTTCTCACTACAAAAATATTAAGCTTCTGAGGTAGTAGATATGTTAATTAGTTTGATATAATTATTCCACATTGTATTAATAAATTATAACATAAATTTGTAACCTACAAACATGCAACTGTAATTTGCCAATTCACAATTTTAAAAACCCCCTTTTTAATAGGGGCTGTCTTAAGACTTGATTAGATTAGGCTTGAACTAACATCTTGAACCACAAACTTACCTTCCACATAGCTACCCAAACTAGCTGAATTTACTATTTAGAACAGATCTGACTAATACAGTCACCCTAATATAAGAGTTTATGACTTGAACTGTTAAAACACCTGATCCCTGTTCCCTGTGTGATAGGCACCTTCTATTATGTTTGAAATAATGAGACTTTCTGTCAAGTATGCTTAAGATTACTACTTCTTCCATTTCTTTAATTTCCATAATCAACTTCTCCAAAGCCGTCTGACTTTGATCTCATTTTCTGTAAAAGAACACTTTTAAGATTATGAACATATTCATTTGAAGAAAAACATTATCTACAAGTATCTTTACCTTGTAAATTTACATAGGCATTATTGTTTAGAGAGAATGCAAACATCTTAATCATTAAAAAAAGGATGTTCTCTTCTTTTTCTTCTTTTAAAAATGCTCTGTTCCTATCTAAATCAACCAATAGACCAAATGTGTCTTTTAGAAACGATTACTATTGAAGACATGGTCAACACTGGAATCACATAGCAAGAAAGAACATTGAAATTGGGCCAAGCAAGTCCCCTTCCTTTGGAAACAAAGTTATTCAGTCTCTCCCCTCTGCTCCTGTTTCATTGGTTTTGTGTCTCTATTGCTTCCACTCCTATATTTTTAGATCCTTCTCTATTCCACTAGACTGGAACACTATTAGTTCAAAAATAAAGTCTTTTCCATGTATTTATTAATTGCCTGTACATCCTCTTCTGTAAAGTGTCTGCCAGATCCTTGGCCCATTTATTGATTTGGTTCTTTATATTTTTGGTGTAAAGTTTTGTAAGTTCTTTATAAATTTTGGAGATTAGTGCTTTATCTGAAGTGCATGTGGAAAAGATTTTCTCCCACCCTGTAGGCTCTCTTTTTGTATTATTGATGGCATCCTTTGCTGAGAAAAAGCTTTCTAATTTGAGTTCATCCCATTTATTGTTTAACATCCCTAGTAATTAGAGAAATGAAAATTAAAAGAACTCTAAGATTTCATCTTACTCCAATTAGAATGGCTATTATCAAGAACACAAACAATAATAGATGTTGGTGTAGATGTACAGGAAAAGGCACACTTTACATTGCTGGTGGAGTTGTAAATTGGTACAGCCACTCTGGAAAGCAGTGTGGAGATTCCTCAGAAATCTTGGAATGGACCCACCTTTTGACCCAGTTCCCACTCCTTGGTTTATATCCAGAGGACTTAAAATTAGCATACTACAGTAACACAGCCACATCAATGTTTATAGCAGCTCAATTCACAATATCTAGACTGTGGAACCAACCTATATGCCCTTCAACAGATGAATGGATAAAGAAACTGTAGTATATATACACAATAGAATACTACTCATCCATAAAGAAGAATAATATTATGGCATTTGCTGATAATGGATGGAATTGGAGATTATCAAGCTAAGTGAAATAAGCCAATTCCCAAAAAACAAAGGCCAAATGTTTTCCCTGATAAGTGAATGATGATATAGAATTGGATTGGGGGGGTACTGGGGTTGTGGTTCAGTGGTAAAGTGCTTGCCTAGCACGTGTGAGGCACTGGGTTCGTTTCTCAGCACCGCATATAAATAAAATAATGGTCCATCAACAACTAAAAAGTTTTTTAAAAAAAGGAATTGGGTTGGGGAGGTTGGGGGTGAGAGAAGAATGGTGGAGAGGGAAATGAGAGGGGAAGGAGAAGGAGTATGAAAAATGGGGAAATGAGACAGACATCATTACCCTATGTACATGTATGATTACATGAATAGTATGAACATACATCATGCACAACCATAGAAATAAAAATTTGGGTGTTGGCGAGGATGTGGGGAAAAGGGTACACTCATACATTGCTGGTGGGATTGCAAGTTGGTGCAGCCACTCTGGAAAGCAGTGTGGAGATTCCTTAGAAAACTTGGAATGTCTACAAAATGTTTTATTTACTACCTCTACTTTTAACATACTTTGTGCACTTCTAAACATCTTGAAAGACTAGATGTTTCAAATAAGGACTTAAGTTTGTCCACTATATACATAGTAGTGTTAAATAAACTACACACATGTAACAATGCTTACTTCTGAAAGTGTCTTCTAAGTAGGATCATTCTGGCCTAGAATCCTTCATTTCTTCCACTTCTTTCTCCTATGTCACATGTGCCACATCTGAGTGTCACATGATATGTTATAATTTCACTTCCAAAAGTGCTTTTCAGAAGACTGCCTTTCTATGAATTTTAACATAAAGTGTACAGAATGTGTTAGTTTACTAACTCTACTTTTGTCATACATTGGCAACCTCTTTAATATCTAGAGACTAGATATTATAAAATTAGGACTCCTTTGTCCACTATATACAATATATACAGTACAGCAAAGTTAAATGAAATGCACATTACAGGGCAATGGGTAAGCTGAAATTTTCTAGCACACTCTTTTAACCAAAAGCCTTTTGCAAATTCTTCCTTCCCACTTCCCTCAATCCAATGAACAAGTACAGACAGTATTCTGTTCAGAGGAGGTTTAACAATTCCAAACACAGTATTTCCCATCACTTTTTTAAAGCTATTACAAAAAGTTTAAATTCCACTACTTCTACTTTTAAATATATCAAGCACTTCTAAATACATAGGAGGACTAGATATTCCACATAAAAACCTGTCCACTATGCACACAGCACTGGTAAATAAAATTGCACATGTAGCAATGGTTATAATCTGAGGTATCTTCTAATATGATCATTTTGTCCTTGAACCTTTTCCTTCTCACATTCTTCCATTTTCAGTCCAGTGGACAGGTACAGGCATATGTAACACTAAGAGATGACTGAACAAATTCATATCCAAAAGTCATTTACAGAGGACAAGATTTCCTATGAATTTCAACACAAAATGTATAAAATGCGCTAATTTTATAACTATTTGGTCATACACTGGCAACCTCTTTAACATCTAGAGACTAGATGTTGCAAAACTGGGACTCCTTTGTCCATTATATATGCTATATACACAACGAAACAAAATGCACAAAACAAAGAAAAGTGATGTCTGAAAATGTCCAAGTATGAACACACTAACATATTACCTTTTGCAATTGTTAAAATCCATAACGGAAATAACTGTCTTGTGGAAATGGAATGATCAAAATAGTTCTCTGAGCAGTACACATTGTATTTGTGCTGGTTTAGGGAGGAAGAAGGAAAAGAAAATGCACAGGGCTTATGCCAATGTATTTTCTGTGAAGCAAGATTGATCATTGTCTCATGTCTGTGAGTTTTGTTTTACTATGCTGTGTAAATAGTGTATATGAAGGACAAAGGACTAATTTACATCTAATCTATCTAGATGTTAAAGAGGTTGCCAGTGTATGACAAAAGTAGAGTTAGTAAACTAACACATTGAGTATACTTTGTGTTAAATTCATAGGAAAGGCTTACCTTAAAACCACTTAGGATGTGAAATTGTTGGTCATCTCTCAGCATTACAGATGCATATATCTGACCCCTGGGTTGATGTGAGACTAGAAGGAGAAGGGTTCTAAGCCAAAATGTTTTTGTTTGGAGACACTTTCAAATTCTAGCCTTTAAAAAAGGGGGGGGGGTTCTTCAAAGTGTAGCCTTTGTTCAGTAAGTGTTGAAGTTTATTCATTGCTACTATGTGTATAGTTGAAAACTTAAGTCCTTGTTGGAAATATCTAGTGTTTCTAGATGTTTAAAAGTGCACAATACCTGGTAAAAGTAGAGAGCTAAAGTAATGCCCTTGAAAGTATTTTTCATTACTACATAGGAATGATTGCCATTTAGGAGAATGGAATTGTTGAACTTGATGCTTTGGAGAGTATGTGGAAGATTCACTGGGTGGTGGAGTGGGGGAATGAGAAAGTATGCATAGAGATGCATTCTGTGTCCCTTATATTAGTTCAGATTGTCTAGACATTGTTATATGTGCATTTTAGTTAATATTACTGGGTATTAAAGGATAAGTCCTAATGCCCAAAGTTTTTTAGAAGTAGCAAAATAATCTCTACATGATAAATATCCTTTTGTTAGTTTTTAAGAACTGTCTTCTGGGAATGACCCTTGTTCATCCACCTCTTGGAGCTAGGGGTAGTCCTGAATTTAGTCACTGGAATGGTGAAGACGGAGAAGGGGAAGGGTGAGGTGATGTGCTCTTTGCTGGAAGAAAGGTTTAGATTATAACCGTAGAGCTATATGTGCATTTTTGGTAAAGTACTTATGTTTTTTGTGCACAAAGTTCACTTTATTTCACGACATCTAAGCTTTCTAGATGTCTTGAGGTGACAGCGAATCACAAATAGTAGTGAATTAGCCAATTTGTAAACTTTTTGTTATAATTGATAGAAAAGATGCATCTTGGACATGGAATTGCTTTATCTCTGGGCAGTGTGTATCAGGCCTTGGTCATTAGGCAGCAGAGGGCACAGGGATGCACACACTGAAAGATGTGTGCAAATGCTCCAGGATTTACATTTCACTGTGAGCCACTGGTGTGTGCATCTTCTGGCTGTACTATGGGAATACTTTAATTCACTGGGAACATGCATTCTTGCTAATATTTTAGTAGTAGAAATCTGATAATGAAACCAGCTTGGTGTATTCTGTTGCTTTGTCTCATTTTAAATTGAGCATCAAGGGAATGCATTATTTTAGTTGTAACTCTGCCAATGTGTCTATCTAGAGGCCTGTTGCCATTTCTGTCTTCAGTGGAATTTTTGTCCCCAAGAAAGGATAACAGATTGAGTTGGTATAGTATATTCTTAGTTACCAAAAATACTTGTGTAGCTTTGGGATTTAGAATTGGTGGATATGATGTGTGGAAAAGCATGATACACACTACAATCTCAATCACAAAATGGGATATTGTACATGTATACACACGACCTGGAAGGACATGTTCAACTAAGCTGCTTGTGACTGGATGACTTTGTTCTTTGCTTGTGTTTTTATTTTTCCTGTAATGCACACATTAACTTTTAAAAAATAAAAATAAATGCTATAAAAAAAACAAAGAAAAAAAAGAAAACTTGGAATGGATCCACCATTTGACCCAGCTATCCCACTCCTTGGCCTATACACAAAGGACTTAAAAGCAGATTACTACAGTGATGCAGCCACATCAATGTTCATAGCTGCTCAATTCACAATAGCTAGATTGTGGAACCAACCTAGATGCCCTTCAATAGATGAATGGATAAAGAAACTGTGGTAAATATATATATATAATGGAATACTACTCAGCCATAAAGAAGAATAAAATTATGGCATTTGTAGGTAAATGGATGATGTTGGAGACTGTCATGCTAAGTGAGATTAGCCAATCCCCAAAATCCAAAGGCCAAATGATCTCTCTGATAAGAGAATGATGATGCATAATGCAGGATGGAAGGGAGGTAAGAATGAAGGAAGGATAGATAGCAAAGAGGGAAGGGAGGTGTGCAGTCAGGGTGGGGGGGCAAGAATAATAACAGAATGTGTGACAAACATCATTGCCTTGTGTACATGTATGAATGCACAGATGGTGTGACTCTACTTTGTGTACAACCAGAGAAACAATAGCTGTACTCCATTTGTGTTCAATGGATCAAAATTAAATGAATAAAAAAAAGAAATAAAAATTTGTATCCCATTTGTGTACAATGAATCAAAATGAAATCTGTAAAAACTGAAAAAATATATAAATAAACTAAAAAATAAATAAAGTCTTGTACCCAAGCACCAAAAATGTACTGCCAGATACATGTATGTGTGTGTGTGTGTGTGTGTGTGTGTATAATGAACTTGGTGAGTGAATGTGAATGTTGACAAAGCAGAAGCAAGCAGTAGCTTGTGACATTTCACTGCCATGTGTGTTGGTTGTTACAGAATCAAGACTTGCCTCTGCAACTAGACCAGTTCCCATTAAGTTCTAACTTACTGTATTTTTTAGTAGCAATTCTTTACACTTTTTATTGCAAAATTATCCATATTTATTGTGAAATATAAAGAGAAGATATGATTTAAATAAAAATATAATATCCTAAAATATAAACACTCAGACATTAATTGATTGGTGTGTTTTCTCCTGGACTTTATCCCCTTTCATGTGACTGTTTAACTAAGGTCATATGCTTTCTGTCAAGTATTTTTTTATTGATAACATTAATAAGAGGAATAAGAAACAATGGCAAGGAGAAAGGTTTAGGCTAGAATGATGAATTTAATTTGTGGGTATTCCATTTGAGCTAAATTACACCTGAGTTGAGGTTTTCAGTAGACTTCGTTTTCCAAGTAGCTTCCAGCAACTCGGTAGCAATTGAGAACAAAGTGACACCACAGAGATTCAGCATTCTGTGGAGCAATTATACAGAGAGGAGGCACAAAAAAGCACTCTGATGGCCTGGGCCTCCCTGGTTGCTGCACTCTGGAAGAGAATAGGTTATAAAGGTGGAGAGAGAAATGTACAGGGTTGACTTTTGTTTGGTAAAAATGAATATAGAAATGTGATTTAAAAAAAGTCCCCATGTGAAACTGGCAGAAATCAAATGAGTAGACATCAGGGAACTCCCAGGACACTAGACATAAAGCCATGAGAATGATATCCACAAGGCCAAGGAAGGAGATGATAATGGTAAGAAAGAAGTTTGGTTAACAATTCAATCAGGAAACACTGTGATTTACCATGTCTCCAAACAAGAGCTATGTGAGAAGAGGAGAGGTTATGCGAAGACTAGAAAAGGAAAGCTCCTGCTCTCCACAAGCCCAGAACCCAGCAGAGCCATAATACGTGGAAATCAGCTCTTGTGTTGCAAATCTAATAACCAGAGTCTTGATTAAGGCACACCATCCTCAGAGCCTTGAGCAAGGCACAGAATGAGACATCAGAGCAGTTGGGAAATCAGAACAGATTTCACAGAGGATGGGTGAAATAAGCTTTGAAGGATAAATTGGACTCATATATCTGTAGATTAAGAGATAGAAAAGTAAACAGAAAGACCTTAGAAACAACTGAGAATAAAATGCAGCAGCATGCCCTGATGGTAACAAACAGAAAAGCAAGAAGACCCGAAAGGACCAATGATTAAAATAAAAACCTCTTGAAATTTGGAACCCATGGGAGTACTATTTCCTTTGCAGGTCTTTAAGTAGTTCAATGCTTCTGTTGTGTAAAAAGAAATACATAGATCTTCCTATCCACTACGCCTCCGTGAGTGCTGATACTGTGAAGTAATTGTTACCCACACACAAACAAATCAGTCATGATGGCATTTCCTGCTCAAGCATGGCTGACAATTAACCAAAAAAAGAAACCATAAGCATATTGCTTACCATGTTGGCAACAAGCCACAAAAGTAATACCATTTTATGCTTCAGAGTTTTTGCAAATATAAATACATTTTTCAGGGTCTGAACAATTTGAGAAACCACAGTGTTCCTTTGTTCATCGCTGGAAATGGCAATTAGCACATCAGTAAATTACCTGCAGAATTTTATTTCCATGGACAAGAAAATAATACTATCTCACTGAGTGCAGCAGTAAATTATGAATTTCAGAAAAATAAAGCCTAATGATATGCCCACCAAAGGCACAAATTCCCAATGATGGTGTTACTGTTCTAGCGAATGGTTGTTACACAGGGCAGAATAAAACTCACAGAATGTTCTAAAGAAGAACCTAGAAAAGCACAAGAACCCAGGTATGTGGATTCCATTTACTTACCTCTGAGATCAGAATACTGAACTATCATTTGCCAGAAGACAGGTCCTGGGGGATTGAACCTCACCCACTAGAGCACCATACCCCTGTGCTACATCTCCAGCACCTGATCCTTCCTAGTATTTCCTTTCACTTGGTATGGTGCCTTTGAATATTCCAAATGTATCTATGCCAAATTGCTATTGTGCCATTAATTAACTTTACAAATTAAAATCTCAAGAAGAAACATATATAAAAGACTAATAAAATGATCTGGACTTTTGTACATAACTGCTTTCTGCATAATACATATATATCAAATTAAATCACAACGTTGCTTTAAATTTTTTTCAAATCTCATTCGTTCCTTTTTCAGTAATTAACTTTTTACATTTATTATTAAACAGTTTACAGAAATAAGATGTATTTTCTTTAGTTTTCTGCCAAAAATTGCTACAGAGAAAATACATCTTAATAGACTGCTTTGAATCACTAATTTAGGAATCTAGAAACCCCTTGTGACTAATTACTTTGCAAAAAAGAAATCCTGAAGGAATAGAGTTAGAATGCTGAAGTGAGACCTTGTAGGTGATCTTAAGTAGCAATGCTTAAAACCACTCTATGAGGATTCTAGGAAATTCTCTAGCCTGGGCCTTGATGGATCTACTCATAGAGAATCTATTACCATGGAGTAGCCCATCACTGTGCTCTTAAGGCAATGATTATTGTATCCCTGAGAGGTCTTCTCTATTGTTCCACACTTGACCTGTATGAGTTCAAAAAAATAAAATCTGTTCATATGCTATATTGCTTTACCTATTTCCAGTTAAGTTGGTAGAATAAAATTGATTTTACTCCAACCCCTCTCAGAAACCAACTAAAAGCAATATTTAAATAATGAGAACAAAATTGAAAAGACAACTCCTTCTTTAATAAAACTAAGTAGCTTCCCCTTCACAAATACAAAGGAAAAACAGGAAATTGGGGAAGAATCATGAGAGAAAGTAAGCATAGATTTCAGGCAGTAGCATAGAATTCAGCAGGCTGAATTCTTCAAAATTCTTTTGAAGAATCCAGCCCAACGTTGTCTTGGTTAAAGTCTGGAGGAGGGTTTCCGCTGTGGGATCATCCTCTGCCCATCACATATCAAAAGGGCAGTAGAGGTAGGACGCATGGCAAATCACCATAAGGCCTCATAGTCGAAGTAGGAAAGATAAACTGTGCAACCAAAGACCACTGAATACATAAGCAAATTCCTTGAAAGAATCTGAGACCTACTGTATACTAGAGTTTCTAAGATCATTTTGGGAATAAGGAAATATTTGCTAGATAAAGTGTGAGTTCTGCTGACATCTCTGCACCTCTAATTCTCAGATTAATACTAATGTCTTTGAAATATCAGCCTGTTGGCAAATTTCTGGCTGGTCACCCTTTGAGGTATTCCAATATTAAATATAGTTTGCTTCTAATCACCTCTATTAATCAAAAAGACAAAAGGGGCAAATATTGTACTTAAGGACTAACAAAGAAATGAAAAGAAATAATTAAAATTATAATTATGCATATGATGACACACGTCTTTAAAGACAAGGTTTTATAAGAACTTAAGAGTATCATTAAATGTCTATGTTTAAAAGATCAAAGTAAAGACAAAATTCTCTTCATCTCAATTAGTCAGCATTAACTAGCACCAATAAGAACCAGAAGCAATTACAACCATTAAAGAAATAAATTCAAATAGTTATCATATTCCTACCATGGCCCTGACATTGTCCCAAGCATTTGAATACAAAGACAGGGAAAGCAAACATTATTTCTATCCACATGAAATTTAAAATTCCAAAATCTCCTAATATGTTCTACTACCACATCTTTGAATAACAGGAAAATTTGTTTTTTGCAAAATTACACAATTAAAAGAAGAAATAACATAACTACAACAAAGTTATGTTAGCTGAGATAAAATAATCTAAATAAATATGACAGTGCTGACCTGGCAATGATTAAATTATAGGCCTGCATTTTTCCAATTGTCACTTTCTTTTTTATGTGCAATGAATATTTTGCAAAGTTGAATTAAGAAAATGTACTGTGGGTCATATATTAAGCAAAAAATGTTATGATACCAATTCCTTTCAATAACAAACACGTGGAACTCATCACTGAGAGGTCTGTGTTATTTCAAAAATAAAATTGAAAATCTATATAATGTACTGTTAGTATTTTATTCTTAATTGAATACATAGGCAAATGGATGTTATCACTTAGAAAAATGTAATTGTTACTTAAATATAATTATTATGAGACTGTTATACAATGTATTACTACATGTTTTTAGTCCATGGTTTTGTTTCTAAAGGTTATTTTAGTGGGCCTGGATATAGCTCAGTGTTAGAGCACTTGCCTCGCATGTGTGAGGCCCTGGGGCCCTGGGTTCAACCCCTATCACCCCCTGAAAAAAACTTTTTTAAAAGAAAGAAACAAACAAAAACAGAAAATGAAAAAAAAAATCAATCAATAAAGAAAAAACTAAACAGTCTATTACTCAATAAAAATGAGATAACTATGATTTAACTATGAGTGTATATATATATGTACACATATATATCACTATATGTATATAGTGATGAAAGTCTTTAAAAGTGGTTGAAATGCTATAGGAATTCAAATAAAATTAAATTTATATTTTAAAAGGAGAAATTGAAGGCAGGTGTTTTCCTGATCCCATCAGTAAATCATTAAATAACAAAACTAAGAATGGAAGTACAAACTACATGCCTTTAGAACCCAGAGAACTCTTACACAGTACCTTTCTTGAAAGTAGTAAGGGGTTGGGGCAGGGGGATCTCTCACTGGAACAAGAGAAAAGTGTAAAGATGGCCAAAAAAAAGAGCTTTCCCAGGCTCAGCTTCACAAGAACCCTTGCAAAGCAGACATAAGTGGAGCAATAGGCAATATTATCATGAGGCCGGAGAAAAGCATATCTTAATGGAGCCATCTGTTGGTGAAGCTGAAAGAGGCACAAGAAGGCATTGAAAGACACAATGCTCTATACTCAAACACAACAACCTCCAGCTTACAGATCCACACCATCTACATCTAAACCACACATAAGAATGCAGGACTGACATTAGCAAGTTTTCCAGAGACAGTCCTTCCTCTGAAAGTCAGTCCCCATGACTGAAATCTAACTTCCTGCTGTAGAAGCTGCCTGCAATGGGCTCTTCTCCTTAAGTTTGGTGCTGTTCTAATTGCTTTTAAATCCCACTCTACCTTTCAGTAGCCAAATGATCTTGGATAAGATACTTAGCCTAACTAAGCCTCTGTTTTCTCATCTGTAAAATAGGCATTGGAGTAACTGATAAGGTTATTATCAGGATTAAATTAAATTATGCCTTTAAGCTTTTAGTGCATTTCCTAGGATATAATAAATGCTAATAAGTATTAACCAGTATTTATTTACTATCATAGAGCAATTTTTTTCCTTTTCTAATGTTTTTTGGCTTTTAAAAAACCAAATATATGTAGAAGAGCCAAGAGTAAATACCCATGTGTTCAGGATATAATGCATAAAATTTTACAAATAATGTCAAGTTTGTAAATGTTAAAATACAAATGCAACTAAACACTTATCTGGCTTCAACAGCAGGTGATTTACATAAGCAGAACACAGAAAATAGCTGGAATGGTGTCCATTCTACCAACACATTTTGTAATATGCTGTCTACATTTTAATTGCAACACCTGCTCCTGATTTCTGAAAAGAATTTTTTTTGTTTATTTCTGCTTCAATTAAGATTAGGTGAATAAATATTGTCATGCTGCTACCCATCATATATTCTGAAGTTATTTAATATTTCTAGAAAAATATTTTCATTTTGAATCCATCAGTGAAAATAAACTCAAGTGTTCTATCAGGCACACAATATATTAGATGCATGGTTAGTCTATGTGAAAATATTAAAATGAAAAGTCATTGCAATACTGTGAAACTCAGGAGAAATTATGGTAAGGGAGATTAATTATAAAGCTATCGTAATAATTACTGAAAGGAATAAAGATGTGAATTAAGGAAGCATGAATGGGAAAGAAAGAGAGATACTGATGAGAAAATGTAACTACGATCAATCAAGAGCATTGAAAACTGACTGGGTATGGCGAATGAGGAAGAATGAGGATTGAAATGCCTTTCCTCTATTTCTCAGTCCATGAGCATTGAGGCAGCAAGTCCTGTGACCTCTCTCTTCTCTGAAACCAAGTGGAAAGAAAAGAAAACACAGTCTTGTAAGTTAGAAAAAACTGAATTCAAGTCTCTGTTTATTTATGATCAGCACAACTGTGGGCAATCTGTATTTCCTCCAGATATGATTTTCGTGATGGCAAAACAGTGATGATTGTGTGTATCTCCACCACTCAACTCATTTGAAGTCCAAATGAAAAGTAAGAAAAGTACTCCTTGAGTCTTCGAAGATGATGATGTCATTGACTGCAGAAGTTATCAGAGGCTTGGGGAAGCAGATTCCAGTCAGACTTTGAGCAAGGTGGAGTGTCAGATGACTGTAAGCTACATCTCAGAGAACAGCAAGACTATTCAGGTATAGATTTATTTAAAGCCATTTGGAGCCAACTCTGGAACTCAGAATACAATGATGATTAAACAAATAAACAAACAAGCCTGCAAATCAAAACCAAAAAAAATGATTTGAATTATCATTGTAACATTGATAGTTGAAAATATGGGAGTATATCACACATATAAAGGTTTTGCATAGATTGAAAAAAAGAATACAGATATGACCCTATTTCTTCTCTCATTAATTCTTTTATTAATTTTTATTTTAAAAAACTTACTGAACGCCGGGGCTGGGGCTGTAGCTCAATGGTAGAGTGCTTGCCTCACACATATGAGGCACTGGGTTCGATCCTCAGCACCACATAAAATTAAATAAATAAAGGTATATGTCCACATACAACTAAAAAAATATTTTAAAAAAATAATTTACTGAACACCTACTCTGTCAAATGAAGGGCTTATGCTGTTCCTACCCAAAGATAACTAGACACATCTTTGCCCTTAAATAGCTTATATTTAAAAGATGGGATCACACTTGAAAACATAATTTTAATTCAATAATAGTACAGTTTAAAGACTCTACTCCTAAAATGTCCTTAGGGCAGGGAAATTGCACAGGGTAAATTGATACATGGAAATTTGAGGACTCAGTAAGTATAATGAAGAAATATAGGACATTCATAACACATGGATTGATTCCTGAACTGCGCACACACACACACACACACACACACACACACACAGGGACAAAAGTTGAGGAGGCATCCATGAAGCAGCTAGAAACCAGGGGTGGTGAGATGGAAAAGGAGAAAATAGTTCAGGAAAGGGAAGATCATGACCCACAGGTTCCTAAAGGAATTCCACCTCATGTTTTCTGTAGATGATGAGAAACATCTATTGAAGGACAAAGGGAAAGACAGATGCAGTTGAATTTTATATTTCAAATCATATCATTAATTTTACCAGAATTCACCATAGTAAATATTCCACTTTATGAATGAGAGAGAAAGGATGGCTGAAAATGATCTCAACAACTTGTGTTACTCATCTTTTGTCCCTGTGGACAAAACACTTGGCAAGAAAGGCAGCTGCAGAGGAAAGCCACCCACTTCATGGACGCCAACTGGGAAGCAGAGAGACAGAAGGAGGAAGAGGCCACAGGGAAGACTGGCCTTTCCAGAAGACACCCCCAGTGACCCACTCTCTCACAGCCACACCCCACATGCACTTCACCTCTGAATATTCCTACATTGACATAAGACATTTTGGGGACCCTTCATATCCAAACCATATCACAACTAATATAATATTTTGTGAAAAAAAAGTCCTGTGTTCTGTAGCAGATTGCAAAAATGACCACACAGTGGTTCTCATCAAAAAACAAAGATATTCTGCACCCCTTGTGTCTGGAATTGCGTAAGGAAGGTGGAGGAAACAATTTCATGTGAGTGCCAAGCCCGGCACACTTCTGCAGTCCCTTGGAATACTGCCATCTCTTCAAGCTGAAATGCTAGAGGATAAAAGACAGGTGGGACAGACATGAACTGAAGTCCTCTCAGTTCAAGTACTCTCCAGCTGACCTGGCAGCTACATAAATGAGCCCAAACAAAACCAGACTACCCTGTTGCACCCAGGCCAAATTGCTGATCTGTAAAACCATGGGCAAAATAAATGGTGTCATTTTAAGCCACCAAATTTTTACATGGCACTGTGGTTTGGATAAGGTTTGCGCATGTCTCCAAAAGTTCGTGTGCTGGAACCTCAGTCCCTAACGCAATGGTATTGGGAGCTATAGGAACCTTTAAGAGGAGGGGCCTAGTAGGAAGTGATTGGGCCATGACTGCCCTCAGGAAGGGGGTGTTGCTGGCCTCTTGGAGGGTTTAGGTCTCACAGATAAAGAATAGTTCCCATGAAAGTATGTAATTATAAAAATGACAGCAGGTCCCCTGCCAGGTTCTTGCTTCCACTCTCACCACATAATTGTTTTTGCCTGTGCTCCTACAATGCAATCCATTACATGTTGTGACATAGCCAGGGCCCCTCACCAAACTGAATGAATGGGGCTGCCCAATATTGGACTTTATGTCTCCAAAATAATGAGCTAAATAAATCCCATTTTTATAAAGTACCCAGACTTCTGCATTTTGTTATAGCAACTCAAAATGCACTAATACATGCAATGAAGATAACTGTGGAAGAATCTGGTAATTACATGTCAGCAAATGCAACATTTTTATTAACAAATTCCCATCTATTGGTCTTCCAATAACAAATTTTAACCCCAACATTGGTGATTGATTATTCATATTCCATTCGTTATTCATATACACAATGTAATCAAATTATTGTTGGATCTCAGTCATTTGAAATGCTATCACATAGACGAAGAACATTTTGATTTAGTTTAAGGAAAATATTTTGCTACAGCCAATGAATAATATAAATTCAAAAAGAAGGACATATCCTACTTACTAAAATAGTTTTCAAGTCCTTTGAACTTTCCTTACCATGCAAACAACAGAAAAATTAATGGACTAAATCAAATTGTTCTTATGTTTATGCCAGTCCACTGCCTTAGAATGCTACAATTTGTGCAGTAAAACAAGAATTGCTGCAGTGAGAAATTATGTAGTTCATATTTTGTGGATTCAAATGAATTTTCCTTTTGTATGGTAGTAAGTTAGTGGAATGTTTCTGACATTTTCCAGTCAATAAGTATCCCACTGCAGACAGACACATGAAAATCTCTCCCTTTTTTATGTCCAAATATTTTCAAGTCTAGCCCTTCATGTCTTAGCCTCTTTCATTTTTTTAACTAAATACTCTGATTGTCTCCCAACATCAAGCTCATGATATGAGCTCACCATTCTGTGATGATACTCTTCTATCTGCCTATTAGAAATAAAACATTATAAAGAGGAAAATAATTACAGGAGGAAGGTGTTTGAATACTTAACCTTTTAATGTTAAATGACACTTTATAATAGAGAGTGGTGTCTTTCTTTATAAATCATATCTTCTTTATAATATACATTCATTAGTAATGTCTGAGAACATATTTTTCTGCACTCCCTACAAGAGCAAGAATCATTAATAAAAACGATGCCAATTTCTTAAGTTAAAAAATGATACATTATAATTTCTTTAATTGAATATTAGTGAAGTTGAATATATATTCATATACTTATTTACTAGTTGCATCTTTTGATGATACCTCAGATAATTAGGTATTATGTTATTTAATTTATCATTGTATCTCTATGATGACTGATCTGGATGGTCCACTTAAGTGGACTGAGAAACACCTAGCATTAAGAGACTTTATATCCTAGTGGGTGTTTCCAGAAACCACAGGCTTGTGGATCAGGAACTGAGAAAGGGCACCTGCTCTGAATGTGAGCGGCACTGTCCAGTAGGCTGGGGACCTGAAAGGAACAAAAGGCTAAAGAAGGAAGAAGCTGTGGCAGATGCAAGATTGCTTCTTCTTGACCAGGTGAGTCCATTTCTGCTGCCGTCTCCCAAGAACAATGGACTCCAGCTCCTTCACTCTTCCAATGTGGACACTCACAGAGATTTTCCGTGGAGCTTCTAGGCTTTCAGTACCAGACTGGAAATGCATCATCAGTTCTCTTCAGGAGCTCCAGCTTTTTGGACTGGGAAGCTACTGGTCCTTCCCGCTCTCTGGTCTGCCGACATCCATTGTGGAACAATCCAGCTTCTGATTGTGTAAGACAACCTAATAAATCCCATTTTCTAAACCATACATGTGCATATCCTGCTAGTTATGTTCCTCTAGAGAACCCTGACTAATAGAATACCCAACACTTCCTTCTTGCCTTTCTCTCTCTTTCTCTCTCCCTCCACTCCTTATTCTCCTCTTAATTTTTTTAAACATTGGTTTTATAATAATAAACAAAAAGCACTTATACAAAGGAGCTGGTAATGGGGGGGAAGCCCTGTCACAAAGGGAAGACTTGCTTCCCCCAAGCTACCCTTCAGAAGGCATGCATAGTTTTGTCAAGCCCTAAGAATGAATTACTCCTGCTGACTTTGAAAGAATCCTCATTCTGGTAGACCAGAAAACAATAAATAATGGCACAGAACTGCAATACTATTCATAAAAATGACTCAGTAGGGTTATTTGAGTACTGTTACTTCCTGGACTCCTATATCACATATGAAGAGCTGAGTGTTTTAGAATCTCAAACTACAATATATGTAACTTTTCCAGAAACCAAGATTCTAAAGGTATTGATAGGGGTAAGTTCATGCAAGAAAAAAGTACAGAGGAAAAGTTATTCAATTTCCCAGTAAAAATTCACAAAAAATAGAATGATAAAACAACAGTTTTGATGTTTGAGCATGTAGGCTACCAGAATAGTAACATCACTTGGGATATGTTAGAAATGCATTTTCTCAGTCCTTGCTTCAGAGCTACAGAATCAAAGGCCTCCAGGAGAGTCAGAAACCTGTGTTCAGCAAGTCCTCCAGTTGGTTCTGAAGCCTGCACAGTTTTAAAACTGCTGGTCTTCGGGACCATGTGCCTTCTTAACTGCCACTGACATTCTTCCAAGTTGCTCCAGTTTTGTTTGTCACCCTTGGTATGCAGTTATTACAAGCTCACCACAATCAGTATGACAAAGTTTTCCAGAATGGAAGTAAAATAAAACAGGACTTCTAAAACAGAAATACACTCCTGCTTGGAAATGCAATTAATTTTTAAGGTTCATTTTGGGCTTCCTAAGCATGACAGACAATACATTGGAACTTTTAAAGAAGGGAAGGATTTTTTCCCCTACAGATTATCATCCAAAGCCCCTCCCAGAAAGATTCCAAGACAGCATCCATTTCATTGGTGATTATGCCTACACCAAGGCATGTGGCTGCCACTGGTTACAGAAGTTAGCCAACGGATATATGCCATGACCTCACAGGTATTAAGAGTCTAGAAAGATGATTGTTTTGCATCAAAAAAAAAACCATACAGGCATTTAATTTTAAATTAGGATAAGTGTCATCATGGAGAAGTCTAGGAAGCTATGAAAGAAAGATGTTATGAACTCTAAATTAAGAGAAACTCTTTCCCAAGGAAGTAGCAAGCACTGCATAATATCAAGACTGTCCTTTATCAGATATTTGTCTATCTCCTTCAAGAATAACAGGACATACATACAAGTGGGAAAACTGAGGCATGATAGGAAAAAAATGTGTTCTTCCTCATATCTTGGAATAAAATATTTGAAGGAAAAGGACACCCTATACAATATTCATCTCCTTTACCAATCCCACTTATTTTTAGAATTGTTAATACAAAAAAGATGCCAGCCTATTAATTTTGAATGAAACACCGAACTTGTGTTGCTCTAATTCACGAGGGTCTAAACTGAGTTTTCAAGGAGGTAAGGTAACTCCTACATGTAGATATGATATGCAACTTTGTTTTCACCAAATAGGAAGTGGGTCTGCCCACCAAAGATAAGTTCAAATGATTAAACGTTAAGAATCCCAGTAGTCATGGTGAAGGGTTGTCCCTAAATCTAAGGAGGTGGAGAAGGAAGGAATTCTAGGATAAGAACCAGAGATAGCTTGCAAAGGTGGTCAGCAACAATGAAGTTCAATAAGACAGGCAGAAGGAAAAGGAGACCCACATTGTAATATAACAAGTAAATAGAACAAAACCAAAATTTAATACTCAGTTGTTATAGTCAGTTGAGGTGGAGGAACGAGTTATGTTCAAACTGGCTAGAAATATCAAAATATCCACATGGAGAGATCAGCATAAGGAAGAAAAATATGTCTTCTATTAATCTATCACAGCACCATGACTTCTACAAAGCATTTCTTCTGTATCCAGTGGGAAAAGAGTAACATCACGCCCTGGAAATTTTTAAAAGAAAATTATGGCCAATTTAGGAGCAGGAAAAATAAGCTATAACTCCAGTAATAAGATATGTATTTTCCATTTCTTCTGTGACTGTAGTTTTATTTCATTTTCTTACATCTCATGTTCTCATTTACTTTTTAATGTATTTCACATGGTTCCCAAAACAAAAAGTATGCACCATCTTACAGATGGTAAGGAAGACTCCCTCCCACCAGAGTTGTGGGTTGACCCAGCACACCTCCCCACCTTCTGTATCAGATAACCACTATTATTGCCTTGCTGTTTATTTTCCTAATTTCCTTAAGTTATCTGAAATGTTTTAAATCATTCTTATTTTTCCCGTAGTCATTTACCATTTTTACACAGGTCCGAATGCTATGAAACCTACCCTAGCACTTTTCACTCAACAATGCATCTGAATGACTTTTCCATAATATTGCAGAGACCTCTTATGTTTTACAGTTGCCCATCATCTTAGTTCTTTTTGTGTTGCAAAAACAAAATACCCAAGTCTGGGTAGGTTATAAAGAGGTTTATTTTGGCTCACAGTTCTGGACATAGAAAAGTTCTAGAGCACAACACCATATATAGCTTAGCTTCTAGTCAGGGGTTTTACTGTCACAATGTCATAGAGAAGCAAAAGGGGAAGTGGGCAAGTGCAAGAGAGTGGGGGTGGGGAGACTGAGGAAAAGCTGACTTGCTTTATTACAACACCACTTACTCATCAACCAATGCAGTCCCATAAGATCTAACTCATTCCCACAAGACATAATCCAGTCTCAAGAAAACTAGTTTAATTGCTTGGGATAAAACATTAATCTATTCATGAGGATGGCATCCCATGACCTAATCATCACCCATAAAGTTCCACCTCTTACAGCTCCCAACACCTCTCAATTCCATTATATTGGGAACCGAGCTTCTAGAATATGAACCTTTGTGGGAAAAAACATAATGCAACTGCAGCATGGATTATTGCATTGCACTGAAAGACTATAACTTATAACTAATGACCTATTAATGGACGTTTAGATAGTATCTAGTACTTTCAAACCAGGAGTAATTCTCCAGTTCTAAGTTTTGCATATGAATTATATTTTAGGTGTGTAAGTATATCACAGCAATAAACTCCCAGAAGCCAAATGAATGAGCTGAATACTATTTGTCTTGTAATTTGACAAATATTAGAAAATTGCAATCCAAAGAGATCATAGCAATTTACATCCCTACCAGAACAATATGAGAAAGTCCAGGACCCCAGAGACATTAAATACCTTTTTGCATTATTTTTTTGAATTTTTATGCTACTTGTCCTTTTCTCTATTGAATTATTGGAAAGTCTGATACTCCAAAATTCTAATATCAATTTGGCACAATCACCAGCCAGTAGTAAAAATTATGCCAGATCGACTAGAATGGAGGTCAGATGTAAATAGCCAGTATGGATACAGCATCAAGTCCCAGTGGAAAATTATGCCTGTTGGTCTTCTTCTAGGTGTTTCAGTACACAAAAAAGGTTAAAAATACTTTTTTTCCAAATTTATCAATTATATTTTGACTCTTTTATGCTATTTTTGGAGAGCAATTCAAATGTATTAATTTTTTTATCATTATGCCGTCTACATTTCTAATTTGATTTTCCACTTCAAGAATTTTTGACAAATTCTTTCTTCCTTTGAGTACTCATGATTTTGAATTTTCATATTCAGATTCTTAAAACATTTGTATGTTATCCTAATATACATTTTGAGATATAAATATGAATCAATCACTATTTTCCCAGATAGTCATTTCATTGTTCAACTCTATTTGTAGATTAGCCCATATTTTTCAACAATGCCTTGAAAGTATATACATACCTATATGTTAAATCCCTTATGAATTGTTACTAATTCTATAAATACTACCCTGTGTTATTGATGTGTCCACACTTACATAATAAGTAGTTTTATTATGTTTTAAATCTTATCAGTCTTACAGGTCTACTGTTATTGCTCTTCTTTTTAGAAGTTTTCCTTATTTATTCTTACTTATTTTCCTACCTTAAATTTAAAGTCAGTTTGTAGTCTCCCTCTCCAAAACTGACTTATGTGCCATTTTATATACTACTGGAAGAAAAAAACAACTACAGGAAAAATTCATAATATTTAGAAAAATTGCATATACATTTGCCCTTAGAAAAATAATCCCAATTCTAAAGATCTAGCCCAGAAATTGTTAGCAAAAACATAAAGACACTTGCACAAGACAATTTGTAGCAAAAAAAAGAAACCTAAATTATTGTCAATAGGATAGTTGAATAGGATATATACGCCTACACAAGAGAGTCATGTGTAGCTCTAAAGGGGATGAGCGTTTTTTCTAAGTGCTATTATGGAGTGATCTGAATAAAATTGTATTTAATTTTTTTTAATTTCCTTTGTTTCTCTGAGTTTTGACCTCTCATTACTTGTTTTTGATATTTCTTTTTCCTTCTCTCTTCAGTAGATTAGGTCATGATTTATCTGATTTTTCTTTAAAAAGCAGCTTTCCTATTTATGAGTTCTACAGGTTTTTTGTCTTGTTTTCTAAAGCATGTGTGGTTGCTTTATAGTTTCTAGATTCAGAAGCTTCTTTATTTATTTTCAATTTTGTCCTTTGTTGTGTACTTAAGAACATTGATTTCTTCAAAACCTATGAATTTCTTCCTGCAGTGAATTCCATAGTTATAATATATAATGTTCCTGTTATTATTTTTGAAGGGGGGATTCTGCAATTCCAGTTTATATTCTACATTGATTCTAGAGATGTTTAAATGTTATCACCTGGCGGGGGATATAGTTCAGTTGGTAGAATGCTTGCCTGGGTTCTATTACCCTGTGTTTGTGTGTGTGCGTATGCATGTTAGTTAAAATTGCTGCTATGTGAAGTACAGTTACTCATAATGTTAATCCCTGTTATAAATTCTTCACATTAGCATTATAAAGAGGACTTCCACTTTTCTTTGAATAATTGTTCCCCTGAAATGCATTTTGTTTAATCTCTTAAAGTCAAGATCTTTACTTTTTCCCCCGCAAGGCCTGTGAATAAATTTGCTCATTTCTTCCACAAAATATTCTGGGTTGTTTTACTTGCTGATTATATTTTCAATCTAAAGTTACGCTTCTTTTATGATCCATTCTGAAAACTCATTTCTTTTGTTGTTGTTCTTCTTCCTCTTTTTAAATTTTTATTAGTGCATTAGAGGTATACATAACATTGGGGCTCATTTTGACATAATTGTAGAAGAATGGAATATAAATTGCTCCAGTTCAGTCCCCAGTGCTTCTCCTTACCCTCCTCTCCTCCCCATTTCCCTTTCCTCCACTCTATTAATCTTCCTTATATATAAACATATTTATATTTTTTAATTAGTTCTTTAAAGACATACATAAAGGTAGAATTTACTGTGGTGTATTAATATTCATTCATAAGGTAATTGGGTCAATTGCATTCCACCATTTCTCCCTTTTTTCATCCCTTCTCCCCCACTCCATCCCCTTCTTCTCCACTGGTCTCTCTTCTACTTCCATGAGATCTGTGCCACGCACACCCTTTTATTTTTCCTTATTTTGGTCTAGTTTCTGCATATGAGAGAAAACACTGAACCCCTGACTTTCTGGGTCTGTCCTTTCTTTTTATGGGTGGATTAATAATGAATAGATTAAGTCCATTAATATTCATTGACAAGCAGATGTTACTAAACATTGCCCTGCCAGAAATACCTATCACTGCTTCACTTGGATGTGCTTTTAAAGAACATTCCTCTTGGGTTTGCAATAGAACCTCTTTACCATCTATTTTCTAAATACCTCTGTCCCACTCTTTGCATAGGTCTTCCTCAAGAATCACATTCACTTTTCAGTAATTAACTCGGTAAAAGTTAACTTTTTCAATTTATGTAAGGTAATAAAATACATTATTGGGTGGTTTATTAAATCATGCTCAATACTACATGGGCCCTTCACCACTCTAATCCTGGCCTCAAGGATTTAGTATTACATTTCCACTTTTCTTAGAGATATATTAAATATTCTGTCTTCCAATAGAGACGAAAGTTTTCTTTTCTCGCAAGTCACTGTTCTCCAATATGAACTCTATTTTATTTTCAAAAGCTATCCAGCATATTGACAGATTACTGATTCTTTTCCCTTTTCTCATTTCATTCCCTCTGCTTAAAAGGCTGTCTTCGTGCATAGTTTATTTATTTTGCAACATTCACCTTCAACTTGAAACTTTTTTTGTCCCCCATATATTTTCATCTTCTCCAGAATAAAAAATCTAGAATATATCACTAATTTTTGCATCTGATGAATTCTTTATCATGTTGTAAATTACTTCCATAGGTGAATGAACTTTTTCCAGAATTCATTTGAAATTATCTGAGGAAAATGGAGGGTTTTTTATAATTCTATAAATACATAGTCAGTACTATTCATCTGCAAAGAAGACCTCATAAAAGTGTAATCATAGTAACTTAATGTAAATTGCCTATTCTCTTTACTGACTTTAGAACAGTAAGAAAAAAATTGTGTTGGAGGAAGGGAAATTTTGAAAGAAACTTTAATGGACAGAATTAATGATAAGCAGAAAGCTCACGTGCACCTGGAAGCAAAGTGAAAGTAAAAAGAAGAGAGAAGCAAATACAGAATAATAGAAGAGAGAAGACAAATGCTTTGCTTAGCAGTTTTATTGGGGCAACCCTTTGTCATGCTCAAAACTGTAAGTTAGTGCACAACTGATACACACGAGCACTTGAGGATCATTTCTATAACAACTTATGAAATTTTATAAATATGCAGCAAAACAAAAAGAATTGTAAAGAAACACCAGTATATTCACTCCCTACATTCTACTATTAACATTTTACTTATTTTTAATCCTCATATCAGCTTTTCTGCCCATCCATAAATCTCTCTAATTTTTGGTGCATTTGAAAGTACATTGGGGAATCTGTACACTTAAGTATTTCAGAATGTGCGTTACAAACTGCAGTTCAATTTTTTTTTTTAGTTTTATTTCTTTCCTGTACAATTGAGTGTGTAAGATGCCATTACTTCATAACTATGCTGGAGAGATTCTGTGCTCATTTCTGTTACCAGGATAAGAACAATAGTTAAGATTAATAAAATACTACTTAAATTTCAAATTTTAAATTTTGCACTCAGGACCAACTTGTTCATTGATCATTTACAACTAGCATATTAGATTCAACAACTTGGCTTAGCTATGTAACTAGCAGAGCATAAATACTCCACTGGAAATATTTTCTTATGGTCTCCTAAAGGTAAGAATCCTCATTCAGATTTTGATGGCTCATATCCACAGACCAAGAGTGCAGTATGAGTTTGAGATAGATCCAGGGGAACTGGACCTGGGAATCTCTGGCCACCTACACTCTCTCTCTCTCTCTGACTATGGCATTCTCTTTGCCTACACTAAAGCTTTATACAAGTGTGCTCTATGAAATATTGAGTCCTGTGCATTATTCAGTCCTGTGAAATTGTTACATTTATATGAAAAGAAGCATAAGTTTTAAATGATATCTACTGAGTTTTGACAAACGGATAGAGCTATATAATCCAAACTTCTATCAAGACATAGAACACTATCTTCACCTCAAAATGCTTTCTTATGCCCATACCCAGTGAGTCACTAAAGCACCCCCAGAGACAAATACTACTCTGTGTCACTGGTTTTTCTCAGTATGATGAGTTCCCCCTTATCACGGGGAGATACAATCCAAGACCTCTAGTAGATGTCTGAAACCACATACAAGAAACCCTATATACATAAGGTTTTTTCTTATAATATACACCTGTGATAAAGTTTAACTTATTAATTAGGCACAGGAAGAGAATGACAACTAATAATAAAATAATTATAATAATACACTGTAATATGTTCTGGAAGTTTTTTTCCTAATTTTTCATCTATCCCCAGATGGCTTTAAATTATTCATGACTTTATTCCTCCAGTAGGCATTTACAATTTCTGTTTTTAATTTGTCCACTGGAGCTTTGAAGAATGTTATTTCATCATCAATAATGAATGATTCTAGTACTACATTATGTCTAGATTAGGATCTACATCAACTGATGCTCTACATCAAATGCAATTAATATTGAAACTAGAGTTTTGAGATGAAACTTGATTTCCTACTTCTTCTGGTGGGTCTGCACAAGTTTCAGGCCTCTGCAGCAAAGAGGAGTTACAGCTCTGAATGGTGGGCCATGCCCTCCAGTGTTGCAATAGACCCCAGCAGCTCACCATCAATTTCTTCTTTCTGGGTTCTTGTCTTGAGAATTTGAAGAATTAAATTTACAGATGAGGATGAGTGAGTTTAACAGTAGGATTTATTGAAGAATAGAAATAAGAACATAAATCTTACCAAGAGAAGACTAGAGAGCAGGTTTTCTCCATCAGAGTATGCTAGTCTGGGGGTTTATAGAGCACTTGGGTCACTGCTATTGGTCCAAACCTATGCTAATTAGGGTTTGGAGAAATACCAATGGTATTGGTTGAAACTGATACTAAGCAGACTTTGGAAAGGTACTAATGCTATTGGTCAATTCTCAAGTGCAATTTGCATGCAGGTCTGCCCCACTTGTAGTTTCTTGCCTGCAGGTCAGGAAGCAGAACACTGAGGTCCTCCATACTTGCAGATTCTGGGCTACATCGAGTGTCCTTCCATTCTTAGGCCTGGCTGTGGAAGGGTGGCAGGTTGGTGTAACTTGGTTCGCAGCACCTCAGGACTGCCATGCCTATTTGGTGAGCTCCACACAACCCCAGGCTGTGCTTGCCACAAGCGCTGCAATCCATGAGGGTTACCACTCTGTCACTCCACTGTTCAGCTGCCACTTCTCAGCAGGGACCAGTTGGCCAACAGTTGGGGAGCCAGATCAATATTAGGTAGGTCTATGTTGCCTTGACACACCAAATAATATCCTGGATCAAGAGGTGAAACAAATAGGTTGTATTTTGAGGTGAAAGGACAAATAGCATTTTCATTTTCATAGCAAACAGACTCAGGAAGATCAGGTACATTGTCTATCAGTAGCACATTCAATCACAACATTTCCATATATATATGTACACTGTACAATACATGCTTTTAATGTGTAGTTTCTTAGACTTGACATAATGTTTTAAAGACTTATGCTGGCTGTTATATGTGTGTGCATGTATATATATACATGTATATATATATTTTTTTTAATTTCTGAGATAAAGCATGGTTGAATCATTCCACAAACAAGATTGTCATCACTCATTCTCTGGCCACGTTCTCAGATTATGTGCAGATAATTTTTGTTTTTGTTTTCAAAAGCACTGGGAGTCCTCGGCTTTTTATACTATGACTGGATTTATACCATGTCCTGAAGAATTGCCACATAATACAAAAGTTAATTGGTCCTGATGTCTTTTTTGCACTCTTATAAATATATTTTCTGTTCATGTTTTCTACAAATTTAATGTCTTTCTCATCTTAACTAAGAACTTTTCATGTATAGTGGCTACAACATTTGCAGTTTGAGGTACAATCATAATCTAGCAGGAAGTTCTTTTCCCTTCTTTACAATTTCACAGAGGGAGGATTCGTTTTTACTATAGATATAAGCAACTCTGGCATTTTTTTTTCTTACTATGTTGAAACTTTTCACATCTTCACTTAAAGGGAGCACTCTACTGATTTTCAGAATACCTAAATTGCCAACATTGCTACTCATGTACTATCAGGACATTATCAAGTGAATTAAGATCTTGAACACAAACACTGGATCCCGTGGTAGTCAATCTGATATCAAAGATGGCTGAGAGACTAATGAGCACATAGCATATAAAATGTAGATGTACTGCATGATTCATGTCCTAGGTTGGATAAAATAGAAAAAAATGAAATGTCAAAAAGTATTGTTATTTCTGGAATTTTCCATTCAATATACTTGAAACACAACTGAACACAGATAACTGAGCAAAACTTGCAGAAAGTAAAACTGGATGGTAAGAGAGATGGGGAGACAGGTTACTGTTGATTAGATTTGACCAATACAGCACTTCAATATATCATATGGAACTATACAATACATGCTTTTAATATGCAACTTCCTAGACTTGACATAGGTTTTAGAGACTTATTCTGACTGTCATATGTGTCAGTACATTGTTTCTTTGTATTGCTAAGTAATATTTTAAGTGCATCAATATACCACAGATGGCTTATCCATCCTCCTATTGATGGACACCATGCTGTTGCTGTTGTTGTTCAGTTTAGAGCAATTCAGAAAAGAGCTAAATGAATAGAATTGTGAGAATCTCTTTGTTATCATTTTTTGGGGGTAAATACCAAATATGGAAAATGCTGGTCACAGGATGTGTATGTTTACTTTTACAAGTAATTACCAATACTTTCCCAAAGTGAGGATTGCGTGTATATTTCAAGCAGCAATGTATGGTAATTTTAGTGACTCTACCTCTTTGCCAAAATTTGACATTATCAGTCTTTTAAATTTTGGTCATGAGAGTGAATGTATAATGGCATTTTAGTATGGTTTTAATTTTTACTTCCTGAAGGCTAATGATATGAGAAGTGTTATTTAGACTTTAAGATTTGCAAATTGTACTGTAAAAACATTTATCCATTTTTTAATGAAATGTGTGTCCTTTATTATTAAGTTGTAGAGATTTTTTTATTTTTAGGCATTCTGGGTACCAGGCCACTTGCAGTTTTATCTTTTGCAAATATTATTACTCAGGCTCTGGCTTGACTGCTAATTTGCTTAATAATAAAGTCTTTTGATGAACAAAAGTCTTTAATATAAAATATCTAGTTTATATTTACTGATAGGAACATGAAAAAATAATAAATCAGCATTATTTTAAACCATGAGATTTTAGGATGATTTGACATGCCGTCACAAACAATAGTATTTGCCTATCTTCATAATTTAAAAATTGTAAAGTAGAGGGAAATGAGAGGGAGGAGGCAGGGATATGAAAAATGGTGGAACGAGACAGACATCATTACCCTATGTACATGTATGATTACATGAATGGCATGAATCCACATTGTGAACAAACATAGAAATGAAAAATTATACCCCATTTGTGTACAATGAATCAAAATACAGTCTGTAAAAATAAAAAAATAATTTTAAAAAATTTATAAAATGAAGGCTAAAGGAGAAAAGCCTTGAACTCTGTCTCACCCACTCTCAAAGTGTAATGGACCGACCCATGTAAATATTTTTATACAATAAAGGCATTTACTAGGATAAAGGAAAATCATGACTTTTTTTCACAGTCCCCTATCCATGCATAAATATAAAAGAACCCAAACCCTTCATGCATTATGCAAGGATTGACACAGAAACCCTTAAAACCTTCTGAGAATTGAGCTCTGCATTATAATCTTGATTACTACTCTTTTTTTTAAGTGCTGGTTCTTGATAATTTGCTTGACATAGCCAACAACACCTCTTCAATGTGAAAAATCCGTTGACTAAAATTATATGAACCACAAAAAAAAATGAGACTAGAGTTATGTAATTATGGTTGTCCTGGTTATAATATAAAACAATCAATTAAAAAGATTGTAAGAGTGTCTTTTCTCATTCACACCAGGGGATAATACTTAATGATATGATATGCTCTTAGCGAAGGTATTAACTAATGTCAATGAGGATTGTGGGTTATTTTTCTCCCTGAGAAGACAATTACAAACTAAAAAGCTGTGTGTAACTCATATTTTAATACAAAGAGATTAGCATAATATGAAATATTTTGTAAAGAAATTATATTGTTTTGTGTTTCAAGGCTTCATGCGTTTTGGAAAAGCAAAATAAAAATTTTTTAGAATAGCAATCTGCATTGAAGGAGAGAATGAAAAATATTCTCCAGAATAATTTTCTCTCCTAAATTTGTTTAATGACTGCATGAATAAATTACAAATGGTAACAATCTGTCACATTTTATTTCAAATACACTTCCATATTTTTAATTCAGTTTTTTTACTTTATTGACATGAAAGAATTAATACATACAGTCATATTTTTATGTATTTTATATGGATTCTTAGAGCTTATCTCCATTTAGAAGTTCAAAAAATACCTTCGTGTATTTTTGTACCTGTTTTCCTGTAATTTTTTTTAAAATTCATTTTCTAGGTTTAGTTCTTTTACAATTCATTTTGATGAAAAGCAGTGAAGTAAAATCAAAATTAATTTATAAATTATCTAATCTATATGCTCAGTGATACATTTTGAACAATTCATCTCTTATACCTGATTTATAATTCATGAAGATTCACATATCAGGCATTTCCTTAAATGGTTTGATTCCTAGATAGCTATTCTTTTCCATTGATCTGTCAATCAATTTTCAACCCTAATTACTATAGCTGAATCATTTAAACTACACTTTTAATTAAGTTTAAATATCTTGTGGGACTAATCCCTACATGTTATTCTTCCTTTTCAAAATTTCTTTTCAGCACTGGGGATTGTACCCAGTGATGATTTACCACTGTGAAACATCCCTAGTTCATCTTAGTTTATTTTATTTTGAGACAGGGTCCTGCTAAGTTGCTAGAGCTGACCTCAAACTTATGATCCGGGAAGTGCCAGACCCTGCAGCTGCTTCAGAGCCACCGACCTGGGTCTGCGCCAGCCAACAAGTGAGTGCGGGTCCCCAGTAGCGCTTTGGAGTCACTGGCCACGGCTCCGGCACCAGCCGGCGGCCTCCAAGGCAGAGACCGAGCATCTCAGGCTACCTGGGGCATCCAGAGGCGTCCGGGAAACTCTGGGATCGTGGACTCTGGCGGGGAGTTGGAACTACCCCACGCCATTTTGGCGGCTTAACTGGCGGAGAAGGCCGATTACCAGCTTCCTGGGGCCTACAGCTGCGTCAGGGGACCTCCAGCCGGGAAACTCTGGGATCGCAGTCTCTGGTGGGGAGTGGAAACTATTCTGCGCCACTTCCGCAGCTTCCCTGGCGGAGAGTGCCCATCTCGGGCTTCCTGGGGCCTCCAGCCGCACCTGGAGAGGTTGGCCCGAAGCCCCTGGGATCGCTGACTCCAGCGGGGAGTTGGAACTGCTCTGAGTTTGACAGCTTCCCTGGCAGAGGGGGTCCATTTCCAGCTTCCTGGGGCTG